>CM071570.1:213192566-213215410 GCA_036426205.1 Ascaphus truei
AAAATGCAGTCTTCAGTGCTTGACACTCTGTCTGCTCACTAGAAATATGTATATAATTCCTAGTGCGTCTTGTCAGTGCACATAGAAACTGGCTAAGACCCACGAGAATGTTGTCTGAGAAACCCCAACTATTATGCCCACAGTTGTCTGAAAAGATGCAGAAGCAAGAAAATTTAATGAGCTCAGCAATTTAACAAGGCCAGGCACTGCATGACTCCTTTCTGTTGATGGCTCTAAATCTTCTCTTAACTCCTCATAGAGTTCAAAGATAGCCTCGAGCTCAATCGCTAACGCCTGATGATGTCGGTCTCACTTAACACCTCTAGTTCATCTTGCTCAGCATCTTGCTCAGAAATATTGGGGCGCCAATTCATGCCTTACATTGAATTGTAACTCCTTCTCTCTCCTCATCCTTAATTGTAATAGAATCTCTCTCCTCCTCCTCACAAAGTACTCCATCAAACCACAATTCACAATGACATTCATTTCACCCTTGAAGGTAAGTGTTTGCTTGTATCCTTGAAATAGGCAGCCTAATAAGCCACACTAGTGTAAACAATAGCACATGTGTTGTATAGTATGTAGAACATTTGGATTGTATTAATCAAAGCAGTCATTATATTTTGAATGGGATGTGTTACACACATAATATAAAATGATGTAATCTGAAAATAAACACCATTCATTAATCCGCAGTCAAAGCGATGATGCGACCCAATATGAAGAATTGTTGTTAAAAATCACACAATCATGACATTTGTATGTAACATGTCGAGTCATAAAGGTGTTAAATAACAAGAAGTACTTTGTTTTTCTAGAGTGGTGTGGCACAATATTTAATTAGTGTCAGGGTGGTTGTTTTCTGATCACAGGAGTATTTCCCTTTAAATTAATCCAATCCAAATGTTTGCGGTTACACTATCAAGTTATGAAGATGGATGTCATTCAATTGTTATTCATTTGGATTCAATACCGGTTTCTCCTTCAATTCAATTAATGTGAATCAGCTCCATGAACCCCAGGGGCCACACAGTTTTTCACGCCAACACCCAGGGACCTCAGGGGCCACACAGATATTCACGGCAACACCCGGGGACACCCGCCGGCCTGTTGTATTAATTGTGTGGTGAAAATAAATGTCAACAATGATTTTATTCAAGGCTCCATATCTTTTGAGCCAGCCTTTAGCTGATGCAAAAATCTGGCGTGCTTTTAAAGTATGATTCACTTATCACTGCTTAGTGAATTGCGCTGACAGACAAAAAACGGCATATTTTTTTCACTTTTTTTGGCTGAAAAAATGCCTTTTACGGCCAATAAAGCACTGTTGTCACGGTTTAGTTAATCATGCAGAAGGCAGTATCGGTCTTAAAAGCCATGTGTCTTACTTAAAAGCACTGCTTAGTGAATCGCACCCTGTATATGTTAAACTATATTATATTACCTGTTTGGGGTGGTAACCAGCTTAGCTGTCCATCCAGGTAGTAAGGGTTGAAGCTGAATGTGTAGTTAATCTCCTAAGAGGAGTAGGAGTTTATTTTATGATTTAGTTTTGAATTAAAGGAACGGTGGGCCTGTTAGTGTATTATTTATCCTTGTAAATAAACCCATATAGAGATGTTTCCTTCCTTAATCTGGGACAAAAGATCCTACACTGTGACAGAGACATCACAGTATATATAATTACTTTTCATGAAGGAATTTATGCACTCACAATTTCTACTTCATAATGCTAAGGGAATTTTATTTCTGGATGTTTCCAGTTTTAATTGCACTGAATCCCAGATAGCATACTATACATGCTTCCTTCATTTAACCTGTTAGGCACTTTCACATATCTCACATGTTCCCTGGTTGTTCAGTCCCAGTTTGATACAGTACTTTCTCTTGTATAGTGAGGATGTTTAGTACACAAGACAACAGGAAATATTATGCATTTCGTATAGGTACCAGCTTAAATTGAGGTTACCTTGATGTGGCAAGCAGGCTTAAATAATTTTTGATTGAAAGACACAAATAAAGGACTAATTGCAGAAAATTTACATTTCACTTATAAATTAAAAGCCAATTTAGAAAGGAGTACAGGGTTTTTGTATTTGTTTTTCCATAAATGTATGGCCAATTCTCTTTCACTAGCAGCACTCCTAAGTTATTGAAAGATATGTAGTGTTGCTGATGCATTTTGTTATAAGGGTAGGGTCAAGCTCATCTAATTCTGGTTTGCTAAATGGCAATATTCATGTTCTTACATTTGGCGTATTGATTAGTGCGTTTCATTTCCATACACATGAATACATTAAGATTTGTTTGTGTCTACTTGCATTTGTCTTTTAAGCCAAGGACAAATTGCCGGACATTTAAGAAGCATTTCTGGCGCAGAAAAGTTAGTCAGGCTTGCCAGATTTATTTATACGCATTTGCACACACTAAATCAAAACTCTGCCTCTTTTTCCACACCTGTGCATCACTTTCTTCTTACTGAAAAAAAGTTGATGCATTTTGCGCAATAAAATACATGACGTGACTTAGGCCTCAGACATGCTTACCGCTGGCGTGCTGATGCGCGCTGAGGCTCAGGGAAAGTGGGTGCTTTCCCTGGCCTTGCGGTTGCTTGTCCTGCTTGCCGTAAGGGGGCAGGCCGGGGGCAGGCACGTCACTGGCTGGGTGCGGGCCAGGGATGTCACGGAGCTGGTTTGCCCTCATTGGGCGAACCGCTCACGTGACCGGCCTGTCGCGCCGGCAAGCGGGGGAATTTTAAATTCCTCTAAGACCTGCGCTTCCACAAGCGCACGGAAGCGCAGGTGAGCCCCTACTAAAGCCGCTCTAATTGCGGCTGTAAGGGCTCAGTGCTGAGCGGGAGCGCGCGTCAGCGCGCTTCCGCCAGCAAGTAGGCAACATGGCAGAGGCCTAAAGGAGAAGGCAGGGCTCAGTTGGAGATTCATAGATGCCAAGGCATCGCCATGATGACGTGACATCATTACTGAACATACGGAAGTAACAGGCGCAATGGCTAGTAGCGGCATTGGCAGCGTTTCCAGAGGGGAGAAGGTGATAAAGGAACTACAGAGACATTTGCATATTGAAGGAGCATCCACCCCACTGACCTGTGTGCCACATCCTTGTGCTTCAGTGCAAGCACCTTACTTATGAGTGCGAGAAATGACTTTACTTTTAGTTGTATTAATGCATGTATCTGCACCATGGAGTGGTGTGTTTGTGCTCTTCTATCTCACTTCAGTTTTTGTTTACCAAGACACATACTGTACATTTGTTTTTCTTCACACGTCACTTTTATTCCAAAATTGCTTTCAGTGACCCTTTTTATGTAGGCCCCTATTTTTTTTTATTGACAAAACTCACTGCTAATTTTGTAGCATGTTACGTTGGCCAATTAGTGTGAAATATTTAATCAGTAAATAATTTCAAGATACAAAAGTCAGATTTACAACACAATCGCTAAACAAGACCAATCTTTAAATTAGTTCTCAGATGCTTCTTTGTATGCCAGTGTATCCCCTTATGGTTAGTTTTTGAAAATGAACAAAACTCATATCTGATCTGTAGAGGTGACCCTGCTAGTCACATTCTCTTGCTATCATCTTTTGTAATGATATAGACAACCCTACATGGTACAGTATGCACTAAATGCATTCACTCTGTAACATTCTACCAAACAGCAGCCTTCTCTGCATGTGAGGTGTTGGTTGTAGTTTAAACAAATAACATCTCATCATGTAACCCATGATTTATTTACAGTGTAATACATTTATGAACTTTCTGAGCAGAGAATAGTTTGGATAGGTGTGGATAGGCTGGATACACTTTTATTTCTTCATTGGCCATGCTTTAGGTTTACTATTCAGTGAATTGATTCAAAGGATTAATTTTACAAATATTCTCATTATGATTTAGATTTGAGAAATATTTGATGTCATGCACGAGAACTGTGCATAAAGGATATAATGCTGGACACCATTAAAAAATCAAATATACTTGGCTCCTGGTCCAGGGGATACCTGTCTGAAAAAACTCCAAGAACTATATGAAAAATAGATGTTCCAGGGCTCTACAGATTTGTGAAAAGAAGAATTTAATCAATCATTAAACACAACGTTTCAACCAACTGTGTGGTCTTTTTCAAGTGAAGATAGAATACCCATAATCGCAAAGTGTCCACTATAAGTAGACCCAAACACAGGTGACATTACTTAAAATCTTGTCCGGTTCTCCCACGTGTGCCTCCCTCAGTCTCTTCCGGATTCCGGTATGAGCGCGCGCACATCAGGCTCCCTGTTCCATTCCGGATGATGTCATCACGTCGCAACCTCGGTCCTGGATCCCGATTGGCCCGTCAATCATGCATGAGAACTGACCATTTATCCAGGACCAATAGGAGTACTACAAATGCAATCTACTACATGAGGTAAAATTGTTCCCGGCCTTCCTAGCAAGAGGTTTCATCATTTTATTCATTCAATGCCAAAAAGTCCAGTTTATTCAATTTTCAAAACAATCTACTTTATGTTTATCTGAAGTATATAATGTTCACCATACAGTTTGTTGAAACAAGCTTTGATACCATAGTTTGCCCAGGACAAACTTGAAAACAAGAGGGAACTCTTAATGTATTACTTCCTGGTAAAACATTTTTTATAAATAAATAGAAACATTTTCCTTTATTCAATGTAATTTGATCGTAATGGAGACATTTATAGTGATCTTTCATTGTATTGTTTAATGTTAGTTGTGTAACGGTTGTTCCACCCCACCCAGTCGCATATATATATATATGAATGTAAGGGGGAACCTATATGTTACCAGGTGTGGTGCGTTATACCTGTCAGGCTCATACAGTAGGAGGTCTGAGCCTCCGCCAGTGAGAGCCTGGGGTGAATACTCTGGATCGTTCTTGGTTTCAGCGCCTCCACCTGTGTAGGGTTCTAGGGATATATAGAAGTTTGGCTACACAGGACCCACATATACAATAACCACGTACTCAGGAATATATATAACCAGTTTACTGTAACGCAGAATATATATATGCAGGCAACAACACACTCTTATGACATACACTAATAACACTCCCCCGATAGAGGTTATCTCCCCCCAGGTAACTCAGTCCTCTCAGTGTCTCTTACTCCACCAGGAGTATACCCGCCCACCACCGTGTATCCCCACACCGTGTCCACAGCCTACCCCTTAGTTCCCCGTGGTCAGCGCTGCCACTATGTGAATAGATAATGTTAGGATGGTATAGGTTGGTGCACTTATGAGGTACCTGCCGAGCGCTCCTGCGCTCGGGTCAGCAAACAACTTCGCAAAGGATCAGTCGCTTGTTGATGCTTCCTGATCACGGGTCCCCTCGCACGGGGTCCGCCAGAGGCGATCCCACCCTGGATATAGTCTCTGTGGCGTAGGCCTGAGCCCAAGCCTCCGTTCCGGGAGCGCAGCGTCCTCTGTGTCCCTATCTACCACTAATACTAAAGGGATAGATACTAACTTAGGGCCAGTCCCTATGCATCACAAGCTGGGAGAGGTCAGGACTTATCTGGGGCCTAGGGGTTATCTGGCCTATTGCAGCGGGTCACAGACCCCTGCACTCACCTCCTTCCCCTAGCTCTCCTGGTCCTGCACTACTAACGTGGCTCAGCGCGCGAAAAGTAAAGTATCAATTTCCCTGCAAGCAGGGAGCTCCTGCAGCCCTATTGGCTCCCTGGCATCATGGGGCTGCTCCCGAGGCTCATGGGACTTGTAGTCCCTTCCAAGAGCCTTCCCTGGTAGGCTAGCGTTCGCGCGCTTTTTCTGCGCATGCGCGAACTTCACTGCCGGTCCTCTCGCTGAAATTCCCACTGCGCATGCGTGCGCAATCTGCTATGGTGGCGCCCTGCACTGGGACCCGCCGGAGCCCTAGCAACCCTACCGCACGCTTCCCTGGCAACCTGCAGTCCCTGAGAATGGCGCGCTAAGCTATCTCCCGCTCCCACACCTCTCCACGAGCAGCGGCTAACCTCCTAACCACCGTGGTGAGTGCCCAGAGGGGGGGGGGGGGCGGCAATGCAGAGGGGGACCTGGCTACAGTTATAAAATAGAAGACCAAATGGAAGTTATAACTTAAAAAAGTAATATTAAAAAATAAAAAATGTTTACCATGCTTCTTGTATTGGTCTGGAGGCTGACACAGGTAACTTTAACAGATGTTAAACTTTAACAGATGTTAAGTTACAGATGAGTATTAAAAGATAACTTCCAGGCACACCTACAGTAGTCAAATCTACTTCATCCTTTTATCACTGTTCCAGCTAAGACCACTTGCGTTTTCATGGCCTGATCGATAACTACTAAGTGGAACCATAAGTCCATATCTAATTATTTTTGGAGGCTTTTGGTGTGAGGCATACAATAGACATAATTGTTGGTTTGTGAAATGTGTAAAGTAATGTAAGTAATAGGTACAGATTTAGCCGTCTGCATTGTTCCCTGTGGTATGATATGTTGAAATAAATTATGTTATTTTGATCTAGTATTGCTATTAAATCCTATGAAAATTCTGTGACATTCTGAATATTATCTGAGGTAATAATGTTGCACGTTTAGTTGTGTCTGCATACCATGGGCTGTTTAGGATAATATTTGTAACAATTATTCCTTTGAGATATTGTTCTTTGAAGCTTTTTGGGCTTCTTGCTAATCACTGCAAATGGTCACAAGGATACAAAGTTTTATAAATCTTGTTTAATAATCTCTTCCTGCTTAAAAGCCTGATAACCTTTGAAAAATGCCACAGCCAATCTAATTTAATAAAGTGCTGTGCTGTGGTGCAATGTAAGACAAATGCTACGTGGGGCGTGTGTGTGTTTGCATAACTTGATGGGACTCTATGAAACAGTTCCTTTAATGTTGTGAATGACTCCCACGAGTAAAGATGACAGTTCCATTGTTGCTTAGATTTAGACAAGTCTTCAGCATGTACATGATGTTCTGAGGTGCTGCAAAAACTCATTAGTTTGCTGTGAGAGAAGGCTGTCCTGGAGTTCACTGTTATTATCCTTGGAGCTAAAGATGTGAGTTAAAATTCTATGCAGGTTCAGTGCAGCATGTTCCTGCATTTACTGAGTCACCTCGATTGAACTCTCTTGCCAGGCGGAGTACAGGCACAGGCACAATCGCAGCCTGTTAGCTGCAGTTTAGGTTGTGGACAAACCATTAGATTTATCTGTAATTTCTTGATCAATCAATAAATGTGTTTTCAATTCAGTCTAAACACATAATTTGTTTGTTTATTTCACATAGAAAAACAACTATTGTATTCAAAGATCTACAATATTCTAGTTAATGTATACTTTTTCTCTTTCAGTCTGAGCATACAGTATGAATGCAAGCTTTCTGTTTTCTTATTACAGTAAAAACTCTGAACCTTATGCTAATGTTGTGTACATTTTTACATGTCTAAATAACAATTTTTTAAATATATATTTCTTCAGTTCAAGTTAAAGTAAATGACGTACAGTAGTAACTACATCATAACATGCCTGCTCATTGCAGTAGTGATCGATTCCTGTGCTCTAAAAACTATCTGTGGATCTGAGGATTGATACTGTACTTTTATAATCAAAAGACATCAAAGATTGAAAACACTTTTTAAAGCTATTGTTTAGTTATTTTCTTTTGTTTTTCCCCACAAGATGTTTGCAAATAGAAGATAAATATGTTGATGCCATTTTCAAGTATGTCTTTGGGCCCTCCCACCTATGGCCGAGTTACTGAGAGAAGGAACAGTAACTGTAGTAGTTATTTATAAGGACAACATACATATTCAACAAGCCAAACACTACTGCCAAACTGCTAAGTGATAAACTACTGTAGATGTTGCATTGGTGGCTGGCTCTTGCTGGCCTGTAGTGACACGTGCCAATTTGCAATTTCCACCTAGATATTATAATGGTTTTTGTGTGGCTGCCCTGGCTGGCAAAGTAGTTTTGGTGCTGGCTTGTTTGGCCTCACAAAATAGAAAATAAAATATATGATACCCTATTTCCACATTTCTGTAATAGATGTTGTTGTGGTCACGAAGTGGACTACGGCCACAATGGCCAGTGCCTCTATTAATAGTAATTAGGCTAATTGAATACATCTCTGCTGTGGGCACTGACACTGGAGATGGGCAGACAGCTATTGCTGCATGATCTAATTAAGTGCTAAAGTAGTGTAACGTGTGATGTTCTAAATAATCTTAGTAATTAGCCCGCACATGATCCTCTAGAATGCTGCGTGACGGGGATGTATATTTATGAGGAATCAGATGTCGATTTATCTTTATGAAAGTGATCCATTCCACACGACCATAGAACAGTTTAACTCGGCAGGCTTATTATTGCATCAGCTGCACTATACACTCCCTCTGAAAAAAACACTTGCAGGAGGATAACTCAGCCCCACCACAGCCATCCTTGAAAGAGCAGGCCATGTTTCTGTTTTCAAAAACAAAAAGAGGGACTCCAAGATATAGCATAAAGTCCTTTATGTATCTGAAATGTAAAAACATCAAATAAGATTGCACTCACAAATGTCAAAAAAAAAAAGTATTTTTGCCTCATTAATAGAGTAAACGTTCCCACTTGGATGAGGCTCCTGGTTCCATCGATCACTGTAGGGACTAGATCTGTCTGGACCCTGTGAAATGCTCTGCTGGTTAGAGTTCGAGCTACTGTATGTGAACAACCCCTGAAGTAATTTCATTGATGCCTGTCATGGTGGAAATTACTTCTTAAAATTGTGGAGGAGGTAGAGCCAGTGTTTGCTGTCTCTGAGTAAACATCAAGTCAGCTTTCTCCTATTCAGATTCAAGGAAATGTGTTTCCACACTTGGCTGTGGCTTCACCAGGGATTGAATGGTTCAATACTCACCCAATCAAATAAACTGACAATTGGAGTGTTGATTAGGTATAAGGGTTAAAGCTGTCTATCCAGTGGATAAATGCTTTGGTGTCAGATATTTTTGAGAGAGCATGTCCCTTTGGCACCAGATGGAATTTAAAAAAGATATTAAAACACGTTAATTATTATAAGATGTTTTTCTTTAAAAGATCTTTATAAATCAATAGAAAATCAGGGAAGTAGGGCATTTGTCTATTAATTTTTGGGACATTCTGTGCCTCTGTGCCCAGGGGTGGAATGATAAAGATTAAGTAAAGTATATAATAATATAAAATAAAAAACATATAGACAATACCATTCTGTGGCTAACTAAATGTTTTTATTTGTGCGAGCTTTCGAGATACACTGATCTCTTCTTCCAGCGGTGTTATAATGGATAAAGCAAAAGAGGTTTTTATTTAAAAACAGTGCATCTTCACATGTATCTGTGACTGAAGCCTATCCCTCCCCCTTTTACAGTATGTGATTTATGTTGATGGTCCCTGAATGTTAGTGATGTAAGAGTACGTGTGTGTATGTGTGTGTGTTTGTGTATGTATGTGTGTGTATATGTGTAAATATACATTTATAAAGTGCCCACAGTGTATACAGCGCTTTACAAAATGTGTGTGTGGAGTGGGAGTTTATACCAATAGTATGGGTAGGTGTAGAAATGTATGAGGGTGTTGCATTACTATTAGTGTGTGTAGATACTATGTGGTCCCTATTGGTATATAGGGATAGAATTACATTGAAGATTAGTATGTGTAAGAGACAGCTGTGTGTGCATTCATATAGCACAGTATGTACAGACATGGCCTTTAGCACTCATGGGAAGAGGGTACTCTTGTGTAAGGGTAGTGACTCATGAAACTGCGGTCTCTGTTCAGGCCACCGTTAAGTTTTCCGAACTACACAGCAGACAGAGGCCAGCGGATTACAGCCTTGAGATCGGATTTCATAAACCGTGGATATAACAACAGAATTGTAGACCAGCAAATCCACAAAGCCACCAGAATACCAAGAAGTGATCTCTTTGAATACAGACAGAAAGAGACAAACAACAGGGTACCTTTGGTGGTCACATATAACCCACACCTAGAAGCCCAAACAACATTTCGCAATGACGTCACAAGCGTCATCAAGCTGATCAACATACACTAAAACAAGAAAAAGTTTATTGAAAAAAATTAATAAAATAACAAAAAGACAAATATATATGCATATTAGTATATCAAATCAAGACCAATGTGAGATAGAAAGCTGTGGTTACTTTAAATAGGTTATTATCTACACATTGTCCTGAAAACAAAATTACAAATCCTACATTAACCACTTCAGCGATATTGAGGACAGACCGTCTCCTGCACATACTCTGAATACAGTCCAAGCAAAATATATTGGTTAGAAAAAACCTCAATGATGTGTGGAAACATAAGTTGACAGCATGCATATGTATAAACAATTGAATGAACACGTGACGCTGTCACAAGAATATTCACAGAAGTACATTTTTGGTGCACATCACAATAATGAATTTTTAATTTTGTGAATGAATATAGTGAAAAACCAAGGTGAAAAAATAAAAAATAAAAATAAAATATTGTTAAAACACGTAGAGCTGATGTTACTGATCCCAGGCCAACAACACTAATGAAAGTGACAATACAAGAACTGCCAGGTGCTGAGACCTTATGTGCTAATCACTGTTGGACCTCCTGCTGGATGTACATAAATCAAGTTCCAAACCTGCCAATCAATGTGAAATCACTGATACAAAATATAGAAGAGCGTCATCGCACATATATTGCATGTGCCATAATGAAGCATAAGCTTAGCAGGCTGTGCACTACTACAAATTTTGCAGTCCGTTTGAGCAATAATAAATCCGAAAGGTCGGGTTGCACAGTTTGTAAGGGGATTCCTCAGTGGCTAAGCTATCATATAAAAGCTACTTGCTTTCAAATAGCACAGCTCCAACATCGCTGTCAACTTGTACTGGGAGTCCCTGTAACTAGTGACAGACCATGTATAAAACTGCAAAATTTGTAGTAGTGCACAGCCTGAGTAGAAATGGACATCCTCTC
Source organism: Ascaphus truei (assembly GCA_036426205.1). Classification (NCBI taxonomy): domain Eukaryota; kingdom Metazoa; phylum Chordata; class Amphibia; order Anura; family Ascaphidae; genus Ascaphus; species Ascaphus truei. The sequence goes on from CM071570.1 coordinate 213,203,567, forward strand.
TCAGAGTAGCAAATTACTCTCTGGTAGTTTGAGTGAGTAGAAATAGAAACTAGTATTTAACAGATTGGTGCATCCTTATAATAATGCACACTACATTCAAGATTAAAATTGAGCATGTATTTGATAAATGAGTCATTATCTTTATGTACAATGACATCAAGGTAGCCTGCACTGTAAAAAGATTATATGAGAAAAGATTAAACCATATAATTTAATGTCTAATTATACAACAAGATCACCCAGAGCTATTTCAATGTAATGGAATATGAAAGTCAGATGAACTTAGATATTTAATGGTTTTAATGGCATGCATCATTAGGTCATGAATTATGGAAAAAAATATTGGCCCCAGAATTATCTGTGAGTATATTGCATCACAATAATTAATGGAAGAGGGATGTTTTCTTTTAGGGAAATTATGGAAATCTGGGTATATTTACAAGTGAAGAAAAGCAGAGTCAGTATTCAGGATGTAAGTTGTAATAGGAAACACTTATGAATGCATTCTGAAAGGTGATGTAAACTTCATGCACAGTTTGGCAGACATAATTGTTTAACAAAATGTGTGTTATACAAAATGCATCCTATTGCTACAGGAAAGACATCACAGCAAAAATATCTATGTAACTACAATTATCAATGGGGCTGTTACGTAAACGTTTCCCAGAAAACCTGTTTAACATCTCTTGTCTTCAATGTGTGTCAATGTACAAAATTACTGGTACAGTTGGAATTTTTAGTTATGGAATGTATATTTCCAACAACATACTATACTTGAAGACCAATATCTCAGGTTATATTGGTACAGAATGAGCGACGAGGAGACATTTCTCAAGTACCGTTGTTTAAGGGCAGGATGCAGTATAAGATTTGTGTCACTGTGTCTCCATTTAAATCAGGAGGTGCATTTACATTGGTGCTGTAGATACAGTATGATGGTCATTTTACTTTTATATTTTAAATGTAATACTACAACATTATAATGACTTATGTAATATGGAAAACAGTTTTGTGCGCCCCTCCATAGAAAATACATTATGGAATAATAAATAGTGCAGAAAAGAGGCATCAAATTAATAAAAGGGGTGGAATGTTTGGCCTACAGTATGAGGAGAGGCTGGCTAAATTATATTTGTTTAAATTAGAAAAGAGGCACCTGAGAGGATATGATAACTATTTATAAAAAATATATTCAGGGTCAATACAAGGGGCTTTTAAGAGAACTGCGGATCCCAAGGACAGTACAAACGACACATGGTCATACCTTTGATAATTGGAGGAGAGGATACTTCACCCACAGCAAAGGAAAGGGTTTGTTACAGTAAAATGTTGCAAGTATTGTACATACTGTAGAGACTGTAATGACAGCTACAATTGATATCTTTATTACTAAGCCTCTTTTTTTTTTTTTTTTTTTTTTTTTTTAGAAAGGGACGGTATACAGGGATATACCAAATAAGTTAAACATAGAAAGGATATTGATCCCGAGAGAAATCTGATTGTCATTACTGGAGTCAGGAAGGAATTATTATTTTTCCTTATAAGACTAAATTTAATAATGTTTCATTGGTGTTTTTTATTTGCCTGCCTCTGGATCAATATAGTGTAAATACAAATTTAGGATGAGTATCTCCAGTGTAGAAATTTAACATACCTGTAGGTTGTGCTCAATGGACATATGTATTTCTTTAACCTCATCTCTTACTGTATGTAACTATGTTGTTTGTGTTTGAAAATGTTTTTCTTCATCATGCTTCTTGTCCCCTGGGATCAACTACTGTACAGTAATTCTTCATAGTTCCATGATTATGTTCTCCTGTTGTGATATTTGAAGAGAAAGTTAAAGATGGATACTAACCAGCACAGAAATTAAAGTGATCTTTCTATCAACACAATCAATGCATTAAAAAAAAAATTTTTAACGTGAATTTCAATTTATCAGAGTATTGAAGAATTGCATATCTACTTTATTAAAACAGAGGAAACATGATGTTGAGATAATTGCTAAATACTTTTTCAATTTTTTTTTTCAATGTACAGTATAACAAAAATAACTGTAAGAAGTATATAAGATTTTAAAATACTGGTTACTAATTGATCAGAAATAGCTGGCTTGCCTAATTTTTCAACAGACGACAGAGAAACCCAATGCTACATCCAACATGACAAAAATACACAGTAAAATACTTTTATATTCTCTTGAAAAAGGGTCATTTAGTTTAACCCTTTGGCCAAAGCATTGTAGCTTGCGAGCCACGACAAGGCAGACACCCGTTCACAAGTCCTAACACTACCAGATAAAATACTAATGTACCTCTATTAGGATTAAAATTCTCATTTACCTCTATTAGGAGGGAGAAAGACCACATTGGATCTATATCCAGTAGAATGAAAGGACCTACTAACTTAGGAAGTGGGGAGGGGAGGGCTTATAACCTGTTTTTTTGTGTTTTGTAGCCTAATCTTTCACCATTTACCCCCAGATTACTCAAACTATGTTATGGTAAATGTACATAAATGGGTGTTTATTCCCATTGACTTGAGTGGCAATTTGTGCCATGTTGGGAATGTTATCCTGTGACATAGTTTAATGAATAGCTCCCTTAGGATTTAAAAAAGGACATCCACATTATTTAATTTACATGACATATTTCTTCTCAGTAACTTACAGTATGGCTTCTTAAAAGAAGATGACACAAGAGAATCCACTTGGTCCACAGGTGGTCCCGCGGGTGTCTGGGTGTCCCCAGGTCATCCTCACAGGTGTCCTGGGGCCCTCAGGTGGTTCCAAAAGGGTTCTTGGGGCCCTAGGGTGGTTCCCACGGGGTTATGGGACCCACAGGTGGTCCCTGCGGGTGTCCCCATGGATCTGCAGGTGTGCCTGTGGGCGTCCAGGGGTCCTCGGGTAGTACCCATGGGCATCCGGGGGTCCTCACATGGTCTCCAAGGTCCCCCCAGACCTAAGGAAACAACCCTGTATGTCAACAAATAAAACATGGCTTACATATAAATAAATCCCCCCCCCACCACCACCACCAAACACACACAGTGCAGTAATGGGCAAAATAACTATTATCCAGATATGGATACAAGATTATTTGCCCATTATTAAACACAACATTAACCAGCATAAATACACTAAAAAAATACAGTTCAACTTACAAAAGCAACATGAATGGCGTCCACATCAGGATACTGCAGGTCCCTGTCCTCCATTTCTAGAAAGCATACATACATAAATACATTCTAATGGCCCCTAACCCCTTAATCACCTTAGCGGTTAATAACCGCTATAGTAATTAAGGGATTAACCCACCCTGACCCGCTACCCACCCGGGAGGCCTAACCACCCACCCCGGACCCACTATACACACTCTGTACTTTGGAGTGCTAGATTCTACTATTATGGTTAATATGGGCTATGCGACTTAAACTCCATTCATAGGGTATTCTGTCCGTGTATGTCAAGTGGTTCACCATAACAGACCTACAGGCTCAGCAATTTCTGCATCTGTTGGTCTGGTGATACAGTGTATGTGTACATAGAGGTATGGACTAATATATATAGTTGAGGCAGATCTCACAATTGTCCAATCATTACCCCACATACAAACACTTATATAGACATACAGAGCTCTTAGTCTCATTCACAGCCATAAGCACTCTCATTTACAGTACCGGCAGCTTTTATTCGAACACTTCCCGCACGGCAGGATGCGTGCGGGAAGCGTGGTGACGCGGCTTGTTGCGGCGCACTGTGACGTCACAGTCACGTGCGCACCCGGCTTCCCCGGCTTCCCCGACACCCCTGGAGTTTAAAATGAGGTAAGCGGGGGTGCGGGGAAGCAGGGGGCAGAGCAGGAGCCGGGTTCGGGGTCGGGAAGGGGGGCTAAAATGCGCCCGAAGTGGAGGGGGGGGTGCGTGGAGGAAACGTGGCGGCGCGCGGTCTAGACTGGCGCCAGCCGGAGTAGATCCCGGCATGCCGCCGGCATTTGTTCAAATAAAAGCTGCCGGTACTGTATATAGGATCATACATCTGACTACCTAAAATTGTATTGGAATAGCTAGTACCACGATTAATTCAATAGTATAACCGTGGTATATAACAGTGTTTAATAGCTATTGTCCTTTTTTAACACTGTCATCTAGATTTAGCTGATGTCTCCTTTCATTTTTAATTTGTTTTAAAAATGTTGGTTCATTGATTATGTAGCCATGCTGTAAAATGGTCTACAGTTTTCTCTCATGCTGGCAGTAAGCCTGGTAAGTTACAGGGTTGCCAGCATCAATCATGGAGGTTTCCCCTCACACCCTGGTGAGGTGTCATATGTATTCAACGGGAGTGGTAACATGCTCTGAGTCCACCGTTAGTGACATCAGAGAGGTGCCAGGTTCCTGAGGAATATAAGGCACAGCACTCTTCAAAGTTAGTGTGTTCATAGAGGATCAAGTCTAGGTTCAGACTTGAAAGTAAAGGGGTCCACTAGTGCCTCAACTAGTGGCCCAGTTCCAGTTACAGACCAAAACAGCTTTAAGGCTGACAAGGCCTACACTGTGTCCAGGGACCTGGCACAGGGGGTGATCTCCCTGAAGGAAGAGGGGATCCCACTCCATTGGGAGGACGTACCTTTCAAAGGGACAGCAGCAAGAAGGATGTGCGGCTAAGCTCCAAGCTGTGAGGGGCGGCTGCTCCATACCAAGATCAATAAAGATGTCCTTGATAAAAGATACCCTCATGTGTGAGTCTGGAATTACTCGGCAGAGGAAGGCACCACGGAGGAGTTCCTCATCAGAACCATCCCCATGCAAACGCAGGGATCTTGATGAGGTGGAGGCGCTGCACTGGATATAGGTAGGACTCAAGCACACTACCTCAGCTGCCTGTCTGGGTTGACATCCCCACACAACATCATGCGGGAGACTCAGGAGTCCTGTTGCCAACAGGTGCACCACCAGAAACTACCATGTAATGGGGACAGGTTAGACCACAGGGGCCAATATGAGATTGGGTGGGTCAGCCAGGTCAGAATATCCGTTACATTTGGAGGCGCTGCTGAGAGACCTGTCAACAGGACAGGCTTTTGCTAGGCACACTAGGAAACAGGGAGAGTGTATGCTGCCACTTTGTGCTGTGTTGGGAGGGAAACCGGGGGCGACCTGGGGACCTGAGAGGAGTGGGAGTCTGGAGAGGGGCTATAGCTGTCCTAGTCACCTTGAGGCAGTGCTAGTTGGTAGGATGCCTAAAGGGATAGCCTGTTAACGTGGTCAGGAATCCTGGAGAGGGTCTGCGCTAGGCTAGCCAACAGTAGGTAGAAGCCCCAGTACTGCATGGAAGCACCAGCACACTCTAGCCCATTCCTGCCTAACATCTTTGGACTATGTCACAGTATGTATATATATATATATATATATATATATATATATATATATATACATGACACCACACAACAACTTGGCCTCTTAACCACACCTTTATAAATGCACTATGTACAAACACTTTAGATATGTACCCTATATGCAGATATGCAGATATGCACCCTATGCTTTATTTAAATAAAATGTTGGCGATTGATTTTCGGTTTTAATTAATGATGCCTTGTGTTTGCTAATACTTTGAATATATATATATATATATATATATATATATATATATATATATACATACATACACATACATGCATACATACATACATACATACATACATACATACATACATACATATTTACATATACAATAGTTATGGTGGCTTGAACAATGTTAGCACCAAAAACACCAACAGTTCTTCAGCACTCAGGGGGAGGCAAACACACAGCACTCATAAAGGTTAAACTAATCTTGCAACATAACTCTTCGTTGGTTTTAAAATATGTAGCATTAGCATTTCTAAATTCTTCATGGAATCGTGTATCTGGATTTGACTCTCATGTATCTACCCCTAACCATGTTAAAATATTGGTGTCAGGTTGCTTGCTTCTATTTCATGCAGGAAACATCTGGCATTACTCTAGTACCACTCTTCATCTTTCGCAATGAATTACCTTTGTGAAGCTTCATTGTCTGCATGACTAGCATTCTCATGCAGCATTTTATTCATTGTCTGATGATATTGTTGAAACTTTTACTCTGAGCCACTTCGGTGTTGCTTTGTGAGGAAAGGTTATTAGGTACATTACATTCGTAATGAAAATGTGAAATGTTTTCCTGAGTATTATATATTGGTCTATACAGATATAGAGAGACTAAGTTAATAACTGTCTTCAGTGCCATGGCCACCCATGGTCACATGACCTTGCTGGTCACAGGACCGGAGGATTAACACTGTGGGGGTCTAACACAGAAGCATGGACCCCCCGCAGCGCGATTGCAGCAGACATTGTTTCCAGCAGCGCAAACCTTTGCTTCTTCGGCCATGCCACAGGAGACAGTAAGTCTTACTACATCTGTATGTATAAAGGCCAAAGTGGTGCCATGCAAGGTAATATAATCTGCCCGATGTGTAACCAATAAATGCATCCAATTAACATTGTTAGGCCTTTCTTTAAAATACAATTAGCAATTAAAACCATCCTATCTCTAGTATACAGTATAACAAAATGCATATATTTCTGATAGTTGTATGCCGATATCTAAATTAAACAACATTGACATTCTAAAGAATTACAGGTAATACTTGTTACAGGTACAACTTGACAGTCACAACGTTTGGCACACCTTTCTTTGACAAATTTCCTACCACCTGCAATGTTCAAGAGAGCATGTAAATACATACTGTAGGCCCATGTGTGTCAAGGCAAATATGGTGCAATTCCTGATCGAAACACTGCACTAGATGTATCAAAGTGGATAAATCACTTATATGCAATAGGATGTATTCAGGGATACATAGAGGAACAGTGTTCTTAACCCAGGATGGCATCACATTTGATGCAGTGTATTTGAGCTTTAGCAGAAAATGCAGCCAACTTGTTCAGATTGGTACACACATAAACCTATATTCCTGGTTTCATTAAAAATGTGATCCATTAATCGCTTCATTATAAGCTGCGTCTGATATGTTGCACCAAATATAGCTTAATTAAAGTTTTACAATTATTCATTTCAATCATCTGCAGAAAACTAATGAAACCATCATAATCAAGACTAATTTATTGTTAATGCACACTCAACATAAAATGGTTACTAACATGTCATTTGTGAAGTATGCTTAAATATAGATGCTTACATTAGTTTAGTAGAAATAAAAATTGATTACTTTGACATACATGTGAATGTCACTAATTGTAATGAACTTTAATTGATTAACGTATGTGTTTCTATTGGTTAGTTACAGTACATGTGTATATATATATATATATATATATATATATATATATAATCTATATCTATATCTATATCTATAATCTATATATATATCAGAGATTGACCAACCATTTCACAAGCTAAACAGGTTGACACCATGGTGTCAGAAGTGTCAGAATTCTACATCCTAGCATCTATTTTGATGCACATACTGTAGACTGTATTGAATAATGTATATACATTCTTATATTGAAGAAATATCAGAAATCTGATGAGATCTCTACTCACTGCTTCTTAAGCATTCTCTGTTATTTTTCCAGAGCCATGATTCCTGCCACCTAACGTCAGACCACTTTCTCAGGATTTTATAAAAGGTACGTTTTATACCATGCAGACTTAGAATAAGTTTGGCTATTCCATGCACTATCTTGTGATTTTGTGCATCGGTGACAGCATGTAATATCTCATGTTTAGTAGGTAAATACAGATACATTTCTCAGATTAACATGTAAAGCTCACTGCAACAGAAGGGAGGAGCATGTGTTTGTGCCATGCTTCCTTCAATACCTAAGGCAGTGATTTCCAACCTTTTTTGTTTGGAGGAACCCTTCAAGTATTTAGGAAAATCTCGGGGAACACCTATCTGGCTAACACATATTAATTAGGTTCATTTCACACCTCACGAGCCCCCTCTATTTCCCACCCTCTACCCATATATTTCTCTCCCTTCCGTCTTACTTACTCTCCCCCCTCCCGCCTCACATGTATTTCTCCCCTGCGTCTCACTCTTACTCCCTCTTTTCCTCACTCCCTCCCCCCTCTCTCCTCTCCCTCGCCCCTACCTTCCGTCAATTATCCCACTCTCACTCAATCCCCCCACAAAATACATACCAAAAAAACCACCCCCTAAATACATGTAACGCAATACATAATAAAAATACACGCCACCGCCAATACCTATTAGAAATCCACCCGCCAATACATATAAAAAATGCCCCCGCCAATACATATTAAAAAGACCCCCGCCACCCCAATACATTTTAAAAAGACCCCCACTGTCTCAATACATATTAAAAGGACCCGCACCCACCCAATACATATTAAAAAAAACGCACCCCCCAATACATATTTAAAAAAATCGGTCTGCATGGGTAAAATCATCATCACAACTCCACCAGAACCCCTCATTATCATCATCATCATCATCATCATCATCATCATCATCATCATCATCATGGTGTTCCCCCTTCTAGGTATGTTTGCTTGGAGCCGTAAGGTTAGAGGAAAGGTGGTGGTCCAGGGGGGGCGAAACATAAGGGCGGTGCAGGCACCTGGGGGTCCTTATGGGGGGGCGAGACACAGTTATTTATTTGTCTGTGGTGTTGTGTCAGGGCAGCTGCATTGGTGTGAGACTCAGTGCTTTTGGTAGCAGTGGGAATTCTTCCCTAGGCAGGTACTCTGTTATTACTGCACTTTGTGGGGTGCTGGTACCTCCGTGTGGGGCCCCTTTAAGATGGCCGCCTCTCCCTCTCAGCCACTATACCAGCGCTCACCTCCTCCCAGCGCTCCCCCCCCCCTCACAGCTCCTCCGATCCTGCTTTATTTATTTATTTATTTGCTTACCGCTCGCGCCGCGGGAGGCTGGTGCGAGCGTCTCTTTCACTGCAGGAGCAGGGGGAGTTCCGTCCCCTTCTGCCGCCGATTCCCAGGCCTCAGACCTCACGGGGCTCACAGCGCTTCACTGTCCCTTCTTCCCGTCGGGCCCGCGCCTCACAGGAGGGTCTCCCCGAGCTGCCCGTCGGATCGCCCGAATCAGGTTGTCAGGGGCTCTGCAGTGTGCCGGAGCTGGGTCCGGAAAGGTCAGGGGGAAAATGTTTATTCTTGTGATTATGCTCCGGGGTCCACGGGACTCTCTTAGATCGCGGCCATGTCGCGTGACGTCACCGGAAGCCCCCCATAGCCATGTGGTTTTAAGGATGTGACGTACCTCACTTGGAGATGACATCACATCTTTAAAAAAAAAAGAAGCCTGTTAAATGATACAGCGTCCAATCGGATCTGGCCCTAAAATGTGATGTCACAGGCCCTATATAAGGCCTGTAGATTCTGTTTTGTGGAGCGGTGAGCAGATCCTGTTTTGTGGAGGGGGTAGATTCTGTTTTGTGAGGTGGGGACATATTCTGTTTTGTGGGGTGGGGGATTCGGTTTTGTTGTGGGGGACAGATTCTGTTTTGTGGGTGGTGGGATTCTGGTTTGTGAGAGGGGAAGGTTCCGTTTTGATGTGTGGGGAGGATGCCATTTTGTGTGTGTTGTGAGGGTGGGGTGCCATGTTGTGTGTATGTGTGTGCAGGAGGGGGGTGACATGTACTGTAGTGTGTGTGTGCTGCATCGGGGGTGCCATGATATGTGTGCAGGGGTTTTTTGTGTGTGCGGTGCAGGGGGTGCCATGTTGTGTGTGTGTCTGTGCTGCGCAGGGTGTCCCATGTTGTGTGTGTGCGCTGCGTGGGGGATGCCATTTTGTGTGTGCAGTGTGGGGAGAGGGGGTTCCATGTGGTGTGTGTGCTGTATGGGGGGGTGATATGTGTGTGTGCTTCAGGGGGGTGCCATGTTGTGTGTGTGCTGCGCAGGCGGGTGCCATGTGTGTGTGTACGCTATGCAGGAGTGCAATTTAGTGTGTGTTGCGCGAGAGGGTGTGGCCATTTTGTGTGCTGCGCGAGGGGGAGATGATTACATTTGGTGTATTGAGGCGAGGGGGGTATTATGTTTATTGTGAAGAGGGCTAGATGAAAAATGTAGAGGCAGCATAAAGGTATGGGCCTAAGAGCGGCAAAATTGTAAATCCGTCACTGGTTATGAAGGCATTAACTTTTATAGGTGAATAAAATGACAAAGTGAGAGTATGTGCCAATAGACTAAATACACAGAGTCTAAATCAGTACTGACAGTTATGTGTACCTACAGGAGCAGTGCTTTCTGATTTTGACACTAAATATAAATCTTTGTAGTGATTTTAGAGGCCGGGCTGCTCAATCTGTTGAAGTTAAAAAGCCAGGAATGTGAGTGTAATCAAGACAAATAAGAGAATGCCTTGCATGTTTAGTTATTTTTTTTTACAACATCCATGTGTTGTCCAGGAAATGATGTACTGTATGATTACATGTGAAAAATACCCTGTATGTTATAGAAGGAGATTGAACATTGCTAAGGTATACTGTATACTTTCTACTGTGATGTTAACTCTGTTAATCAATTTGTCCTTTTGTACAGAGCCTCATTTAACTCTGGCATCCAGGTGAGCTTTGATATTTGGATCAATTTTCTTGGACCCTACATGTTGAAAAAGTCTATTGTAGTCTTGACCTTTAACAAATGAAAATTGCAACATTTCCCTTCTCACATTTAGTCCAGTTTTGTATTTAATTGCCAATCACTTTATTGCTACCTGTAAATATGCATCTTACAGCATCTCTTAGGGGCATTTGTTCTTTTTCTTGTCTATTGAGAGAGACAAACTACCCCATCTTCCACCAATAACATATAACCTAGTTACATTGATAATTTTCATCCTGTTCAATCTCCCTCTTCTCAAAAACATCCCTCATAAAACCCTTTCTCTAACTCAGCTCATTAGAACATTGTATGCATTACAATTTATTCAAATGGGGGGGGGGGGGGGGCTCACAAATGGAAACTCAAAAACAAGATAAAATATCAGGCGTATTATGAGGTGAACTCATGCTTCGATCTGCATACGGCACTCTGCTTCACTCCCTCTCTCTTCCAAACGACCATGTGAACTGCCACGCGTCTCTGTCCAGCAGGAACCAGTGTGTTCAGTCACCGTCAGTTTCTTCCTCCGGCAACAGATCCACAGTGCTTACTGTTCCGGGTAGTGGGTAGGATCGCTTCAGCAGAAGTTTTTCTTCACCGCAGTATTAGAGTGTCAGAACTGCCTGGATCTCAGCATCACATATGTATAACGTCCCTACGCGTTTCCTCAGCTAAACTGATTTCATCAGGGGATAATCCGGATATGATGGTGCCGACTATTTATACCCAGAAACTTTATTTGGTTAGAAAAGATACTAACTAGAATACATATATACTGCATGTGTGTTGTTAATTATTTATCAAGGGCCTTTCAAATAAAAATGCATACATACAAGTGGTAATACAACACTATTTTATATATATATGAATTATTTATACAAATACCATAAAAAATAAAATAAATACAATTATTAAAACAATATATTAGCAAACACAATTGATCAGACTTTAACATGCATTATTTAGATAATTAGTAGATAATATATGCTTGAACAACAATTTCATTTAATTAGAAAAACGGCTTGTTTTTAGGAGGATGAGGATATGATAGTTTAATAATATTGGGGTATTGGACATGGTACTATAAAAACAGATCACAATGAATATAGGTATGGAATATATGTTTTACAGATGCAAAACTTTGTGGTGAGATATAAATATGAATGTATAAATGTAACCTAACTACTACAGTATATATATATATATATATATAT
>CM071570.1:213217065-213271162 GCA_036426205.1 Ascaphus truei
ATATTTTTTCCATATATTTTTTCATTTTTTATTAAATAAATTTAGATTTATACTTATTCATTTTTTAGGGATCAATTGTTGAGTAATTGCATTTTATATTGTATTAATATTGTCTTATCATAGTGTATCAGCCATATCTAGCCGCCCCACTAAACGTTTCCATGATCAGCTATTGGTTCTTCTAGAATTCATTTTAGTCAGGATATTATAGAGGCGCTACTTCATTTTTTTCGCTTGTTTTGATATATATATATATATATATATATATATATATATATATATATATATACTATTTACTAAACACTCACAATAACTCAATATAACAGTTCAACACAGTAACAATACAGGATATGTATCCCCAATGTACTAAGGGTGTGGAGGCACCAATACCCTGGTGTCCTTCCCCAAAGTAAGTCCCACCCAAGTGTAGGGGGTAGCGCTACCCCTGTGGACCATTGGTGAACGTTACCTCCCTGAGCACTCTGGTGCCCACGTACCGCTGAAGTAAACAAAAGGATCTGTCTGATCCCACGACGTGAGGCCTCCAGGAATCCTTCCGCTCCTGGTGCATCCAATCCACCGCGTGGGATGAACTCCCGTTGGAGGGTCTCACCTTTAGAGTCTCTGATATATATGTGCCTTGGAGTGGTCCCAGACCATAGGCCACGCACCCCGTGTGGTGTCCTGTGACCAGTGTGCTAAGGTTAACTCGCTGAATGCTACTGGGGAAAAGTCCCTATCTACTGGCTTTCCCTGCAGCACCCACAAGCTGAGGTGAGTCAGGGCCTAGCTGGGACCTGGGGGGGGAGTTTGGCCTAGTCTGGGAGTCACCTGCACCCCGACACTACCTTACCCCTTGCTGCCCCTGCTCCGACTGTAGTGATCCCCAGATTCGCGCCAAACCTCACTGCTCTGCGTCCGTGGATCCGGGAGCCCTATTGGCTGTTGCGCACCACATGTTCTGCAGCCCAGTGGCTGCTGGGACTCGTAGTCCCATGTGGAGCCTCTTCTATGATGGCCACAACTCTGCTCTATTGTGCATGTGTGAGGCTTCTCTTGCGCATGCGCGAGATTAAAGCTGATGGTGCCCTATACCAGTGTCCCACCATGGAGCTCCGACGACCCGGTCGCCAGCCCACAACCCTATCTCCGTGCTTCCTACTCCCGGAAAATCCACCCACCACTCCGGCGGCACCCGCGCACACCTCTCCGATGACTAGTAAGTAAGGGGAACCTACCTACATTTCTATACTTTCTTTTTGCACATTTGTAATATAAACACTGAATATATCAGTTGTGTTTATATTTACAACACAGACATCATCCACTATAAAAAAGTGAAGACTGAGCATGTGAGATAAATACACAGACTCTTTCAGGAGATTAAATTCATGGTAATTTTATTGCATCCAAATTATTTCACACATTCTAAGTATATCAAAATGATTAATTGAAATTCAGATGTGTGGAACAGCTGGTGTTGTGGAAGATTGCAATGCTGCTATCAATATACTGTACTACTGTATATTAAAACATTAATGAAAGCCTAAAGTATTACAAAAATGTAACTTTTCACTTGTTTTCTTACACTTGTTCATCTGCAGATTTGTGGAAAGCTTTTCTGAAAAAACGGAGTCCTTTTCTATAACGGAGTGTGATTCATGTCTCTTTATCCCTCTTCCCTTAGTACATAGAGTATTTGATCTATTCTTTGTGTCAGTTCTGTTGCTAAAACAAAGGGATGAGTCACCCTTTGCTACAGTGGAAAATTCATGTGGACTTATGACATTAAGTACAAATAGTATGCAGTAAAGTGCAACAATTGAGGCTTGCAATTTAGTCGTCATTGAATTATTTCACCATGTTGTAAAAATATTTGAATTCAATTAGCAAAATCTCTAAAACCAAAGTATATGAGAAATAATTCATTATTCTTCTACAGTATCCAGTGCTTTTCAAAAAAAATGTTTTAAATGACTGCAGCATCATGGGAGGGTTGTTTCGGTGTCATACCATTCCTAGTAATTGGATGACTGTAGTGAGCGAAGTGAAGTCTTCAACTAGACTTTGTGACATCTTTGGTTGCGTGTTTTTGTTTGTGTGTTCGTTCTCCACAGGCCAAACGCCTTGACCGATTCCGATGACATTTTGAGGGTACGTTTCTGCCATCCCAACTTAGTCTAGATATGCCAGAAGTTTCAATCGAATCGGTACAGGCCCTATCTTGCAACTCGGATTTTTGAAGTGATAAAAAAAACATTTACTGTTATTTTATACAAAACATTCAATGTATTCTGCTGCCAGAATCACTCTACTCTTTCTTAGATCTGTCTCTGCATCTCCCCTCCTGAAATCGCTCTCCTAGGTTCCGATCAAATCCCGCATCTCACACTCCATTCTTCTATGCACTTTTAAAGCTTTACACTCTTCTGCCCCTCCTTACATCTCAGCCCTAATTTCTCGTTATGCACCATCCAGACTCTTGTGTTCTTCTCAAGGATGTCTTCTTTCTACCCCCTTTGTATCTAAATCCCTCTCCCGCCTTAAACCTTTTTCACTGACTGCCCCACACCTCTGGAATGCCCTTCCCCTCAGTACCTGATTTGCACCCTCTCTATCCACCTTTAAAACCCACCTTAAGACACACTTGCTTAAAGAAGCATATGAATAGCACTGTGGATATTCTGAACACATGATACATAAAGCTTGGCCCCCTGCAGACGCACTTACCAGAACTCCCTCCTACTGTCTCTGTACGTTCTCCCTACCTACCAATTAGACTGTAAGCTCCTCGGGGCAGGGACTCCTCTTCCTTAATGTTACTTTTATGTCTAAAGCACTTATTCCCATGATCTGTTATTTATATTATCTGTTATTTATTTTATTACCACATGTATTACTACTGTGAAGCGCTATGTACATTTATGGCGCTATATAAATAAAGACATACAATACAATACAATTCTTTTTCAACTTACTTTACAATTTCAGATAATTTGCTCAAACCATTTCCGAGAAATTAAATATTAAAAATGAAAACAAATGTGCTAACCACGTTCATAAACAGCACTGTACATTCTAATATGTACATTAATATAGATGTATATACATAATCAAACTCCATGAGTAGTTTTTTGGATATGTATATGCTTTCACATTTTCCACTTTTGTCATTTTAATTCCCCCTTTTTTTTATTGTTGCCAATACATTTTGTCAATGTTTTTTTTCTTTCTTTAATCTCTTCAGTTGATATTCATGATCTGTCTATACTGGGTGACAGAAAAATGTCCTTAATCGATGCTAGAGAGTAGTAAGGTGCATCTTAGGCCGTGATTATATTTGCCGTGACCGTGCTCGCGATTAAGCGCGACGGAGCAGCAGTGTTCTGAGACAAACAAAATATTTTTTGGGCGCGATGGGTGGGTCACCTGACTTGTGTCTAACCAATCCCAAGTGCAGCACAACCTAACCAATAAAGTGCAAGAAAACATAACCAATCACAGTACAAGAAAACCCAATTTACTGCCAGACAACTAGTTATTGAAAATTCTTAAAGTTGGATTGTGTTGAACTATTTGTTCTATACAGTATACACATTTATACAATACAGTACAGTATGGATAAATCTTAAATAGAGCAACTTATTGGTGAGGTACTGTATTTCAAAGATAAGCATTTTGGAACCAGCAATGCAGGGCTTATCATGACAGATACCTCCATGACAAGTGGAGAGAAATTGGTGAAAAAATGAACATAAGCAGTAAGTACATAGGTTTAGTAACATAGAATAATATATATTAAAATTTTCGAAAATTAAAAAATGTATAAGGGCGTAGAGCTTGTGACATAAGTTACATAAAAGTGCTGCACGTTTCAAAACCTAAACATTTAGTAGAAAACGAGTTCTATACAAATTGATTAGCCTGATGTACAGTGAACCTGTTTTTTCAATTTTAGTTTTAGGTGACGTTACCAAATACAAATGGAAAAATCTGCGTGATACTTACCGCAGAGAACTTTAAAAAAAAAAAACCTCCACGTTCTGGTGACGATGGTACTAGTGCTCTAGAATATACATCATCGTGGTCGTACTTTCAATTAATGCAGTTCTTAAAAGTTCAAATGACTCCAGCTAAAACGGTGTAAAATCTGGAAGTTCATGAAATAACAGAGGACACACCTGCAGTGATAACTGTGGATGAAGATTCTCTGTGTGAGACAGACACTTCTCCAGAGCCTCAATGAAAGAAAATGAAGGCCTCAACTGATTTAAAAAAAAAAACAATTAATAATTATTGAGGAAAGAAAATTAGACATGATGGCTAATGTATTGAAAGACAATACTGACGAGGATCTTGAGTTCTTCAAAAGCCTGCTTCCATATGTTAAGAAATTGGATCCATTACCAAAATTGATGTTATGTCAAGACATCCAATCGCTTGTGATAAAGGCAGTTCAGGACAACCAGTCTAGTTAGGAACACTTGTGAAATTCGGTAGTTATATTGTTATACAGTACCTGTTCAAAAATGTATGTCACATGTTGTTTTCCTTTTTTTCACTTTCTACTTATTACTTTTTTTTATACTGTTTGAAACCTTGTGTATGTTTCTACTCTAATATCCAAACATTTTTATGACAAAATATATTGCCTTCTAACCAGTTAATCAGTGCAACAAGATAATATCACATGCTTACATCAATATATAAATACAGCTCAACCCCCTACAACATGGATCCACTTATAATGCGGTCTGAGCGTGGCTCCCATTGAAATTTTTTTTTTTTTTTGGCAAACTTACAGGAGTTGCCAAGAGGAATGTCCGTCTTCCCACCCTTTCAATATAATATAATATATTAATGATTTAAGGCCTCAGGCATTTCAATAAGCAGCAATACACAGGGTTTAAAATGATCCACACAACCCTGTTTATTGTACACATAAAAAATAATCCTTTTATTAACTAAAAGAAAGGTTTGCACAAAGGTTAATTAATGGGAAAGTCACCAATTCCCAATGGATAGCTTTCAAGAACCACGATGCATGCGTTTTGGGGTTTGTAGAAAAATTATACAGGAAATATATAGTGAAACCCATTCCATCAAAGTCTAGGAGGGATATTTGATCAAAGTATTTTGGCTGCAAAACTGGGATTTAAAAAACAGCACTACATTAAGATACATTACATCGCAATTATTTTTATTTTATTATTTTATTGTATGCCAGTTTTGCAGCGGGGAACTTCTTTTTCTGAGATTATCGCTGCTAAAAAAAATGACTGCCTTCCTAGAAGTCAGACTTGCGTGAGTGACAGTTTAGGGGTTGCTTAGATAGGCACAGAGCCATCCACAGATGACCGTGTATCTGGAGTTTGTATCAGCTCTCTCGCGGCCAGCAACTTGCAAGGCAAAGGGAAGCTTGAAACTTCTGTCACCAAAGCAGCAGCGGAATAAAGCAGGTCAACATCAGTCTGTACAGATGTTTCAAAACCCTGCCCCACACCTAGCTCCCTCCTCCAACAAGTGCTGCTCTAGATGTCAATATTCATGTGAGAAATTCGAGGACACACACACATAATTGTAATAGGCTATGGTACGATCTCGGTCCCTTTAATGGAAGCATATGGTTATTATGAAGCGCACTTTTGTCTGTACTTCAAAACTAGTGTACAACAACAACAACCTGTAGATTTAATTTGACATCTACAGTAGGTGGAGTTGATAATTATTCACTCTGCAACATGTTTTTGTTTAGTTTTCAGCAGTAGTCACAATGTCAGTATAACTGTGCACATAGAAAAAAGGAGCACTCACAATTTCAAGTAGAACTTAGTTGATCCAACAACGGGTACATGCCAGTCCAAAGATCTGGTTGATATACAATAGTATGCAATTCTAAACAAGAAATCCAGCACACCAGTGAAGAATTTCAAATGTATTTACATAACTACAAGCAATTTATCAACATTTTCGATCCCCATGTGGACCTTTTTCAAAATAAAAAATCAGTAATACCTGTGTGCTAAATATGCCCACCAAACACCAGGGGCAACTTGTAAGGGGGAGGAAAATGGGAGGGGACTGGAAAATTGCTTCAAGAGTTAGATGCACTGTTGCTCTCTTGTTAATTATAGTAGGTATTGCTTAGTACAGATGTGCCTAGCTCACTCTACGAGATCTACTCTCCTGCTGGTCAACAAATTTTGGCCAGACTCCATGGTAATGCTGTTTCTTTCCTCATCCTCATACTTGCTAGAATAATAGGGTATTCAAATTTGACAGTGAGCCACTAGGACTTTAGAGCAGTTGTTTTATACAATGAGTGTATATATTCTAATATAGAGTTTATTTGAGCTTAGCTTCATATACAATATATACTGTATACTGCCCTTTTTCCTTACTATGATTTAAATGTATTATATTATTGTAAGATATGTATAATTATGTACAGCCCCAATAAGGATTATTCTATTTTGGAATTGTATGGTATAACTGTTCATGCATCACAGCCTTCTTGAGAATGTTTTGTGTGTGCTTTTGTTTTTCAACTTTTGGACAGTTTCTTGAGAATGAGATTACATGAAAGAGTTTTACAGTTTGTGATATTATATTAACCGGATTTAAGTGATATTCAGTATTTACATTTTTGTGTGACTTCAAGACGGTGCTTGATCCACTGTTAGTGGAAACAAGGCTTATTGTTTGGCTTGTATAATGCCATACATTAAATTGGATAGATTATAATTTTTAACTGAAGTTTGACAATATTAGGACAATTTTATGACACAATCCTCAAATTGATGGTTTTTCAAATTGGTTTCCCCCTGTGTTATGAATCTTTGTCCAATTAGGTTTACTTGTTCATCCCACAACGTGGTATAAAAGAGAGCGTTTCCCTAGTAAAATGTTCATTGTAAAATGCACATGGCCAACAATACTGTACATATGTGCTATCTAAGTTCTTCACATTACCTTATGATTTCTGGCACACTCTTAAAGTAATACCAAAAGTGCTGTAGTAGTGAGTAGAGATGGGTGAACAATTTGCCGATATTCGACATAGCTGGGAAAGTGGACTTTATTCACAGCTTGGTTTCAAAAAGTGACATTTGCCTATCTACTTTAGTGCCGGCCGCTCCTCCTTCTCTTACTGTGCACCTCACAAGTGGTAGAGCCTACCGGAGACCCTCACACCCGCCACCAGTCTAAGTTCTTTTAAAACTAAAGCTGTCTTACATTTTAATCTGGTCTGTAACTGTTACATATGCCTATAACATATTATCTCTCACTATGCATGCAATATCTTGTATATAATGTATAACCCTGCTCACTTAATGTAACCATGTATTTGTCATCATAACTCTATGCCCAGGAAATACTTGAAAATGAGAGGTAACTCACAATGTATTACTTCCTGGTAAAAACATTTTATAAATAAATAAATACATTTAACTCAGAACCTCAAATTGTTATTGTTTATAAAGTTCCAACATATTTCAAATCAATAATTACTATAGACACAGCAGTAACTGTTTTCTCTACTTGAAAATAGATAGCAAAAATGCCAAAATATGTTATTTAGAAGTGCTATATTAAAAAAGAAACGTCATGGGCATAGCATAAAAAAAGTGTTATTAAAATATCACATTATAATATATATTGAAATAGAGTTTCATACTGCAGATTGCATCTTAAACCCATAATGTTGCAGCTTTCAGACAGAATATATGTTGGCAGACAATTTATGTACAGTACAGTATAGTAGTACCAGGACTATAATGCTTGTCTCTGAGGAAATATAAACATACTGATATCACCACAAGCTGTATTAGTTGAACAGCTATAGCAGCTACTTTTATACCTCAAAAATAAAGAATGGCTGCTGTTGTTTCACTGCTTTATATACTGTAGTTACTTTACTAGTCTAGCATAAATATACCACACTGACCCTAAACTTTAACCAGTCACACCACATGTTATTATATGCTACAAAAGGTGATATATATGGAGCTGAAGCCAAAGAGATGAAGTATTTATGAAGTGACTAAGAAAAGTGTAGCACTTCTCAGTAAACTTACTGCAAAGGGACTGCAACAGAGTGAGTCAGCATCCATATTTTGTGCAAAATTTGTATTTATATTTTGGGGGTGCATACATTATAAGTATATAAATCATGTTTCTGAATATATTCACTAAGAAGAACTAATTATCTGTGTTGTGATCCACATAATAATTCACACTGAATTGGTCAACCATATATAAATGTTTCATAGCCCCTGTAATGGGCACATGGAAATACTGTAAGAAAGAGAAGATTAAAAAGAAGAGTTTGAAATGGCCCCAAAAGTATATTTTTAAAAAATAAATTCAATTTATTTGTATCAAAAATAAAAATCTAGAGACAATTCCTGTCACTCGCACAGCATGTTGCATAATAAGAAGGTAATGTTACCTCTACAATAAATAAGAAAAAAAATAATACAGGAAAGAAAAAAAATGTTAAAAAAACAGGATTTCCATGGTACAAATAAACATAAAAAAATATATAATTAATTAATCCAATATGTGAACGTTCAAAAAATACCACAAAAAAACCAAGACTCTTAAGGGCCTATCCATTAAACCTCGATAAGTGACTTATAGCACTATAAATGCGCTTATAGTGCGATATTGCCAGTGTTGCTAGTCACAAAGCGCCGATAACAGGGCAAAATTGAACTAAAATGGCTTTTTATAGTACTACATATGCAGCGGCCGTTATCCGATTATTTCTCGAATTGCTTTTCGAGATCTCACCGAGATCCTTTCAACATTTGCCGCGACAGACTAATGGCCCAGAGGATTTACACAGCATGGGTCCCTGCTGTGTTAATCCTACCTGAGTTTACTTGTCTGTAAGAGATGCACAGTAAGAGTTAGGCTGAATCAGTCACTCTACCTGCGTGCCTCTAACAAGTGATCGCGGGGGTTTATTTACATTTTAACACTACAGTATTGTAGCAGGGGTCTCCTGAGCTGAACCGCATTGATTTCAGGTCCGGGGACCCCCTACTTCCCGAGATAGGCAGCCTTTGCTCTTAAGCAGAAATGCTTTTAAGTAGAAATCTTTAAAGTAGTATGGAAGTTTAAAAAAGGAAGTTGAGACCATTGATCTGCTTCTCATCTCATCTCATCTCTTGTCTTTTCTCAGGTAAAAACATCTCAAATTGTCTGTGTGTCCTGCAATCCCATTACCCTGTCGTCTATTGTAGCTCTTTTAAGTTCCAATCTAGGTAAAACATCTCAAATTGTCTTGTGTCCTGCAATCCTCATACCCTACTTCTATTTAGCTCATTTTAGTTTCAATTTAGGTAAAACATCTCATGTCTGTGTGTCCTGCAATCCTCATCCCTGCGGTCTATTTAGCTCATTTTAGTTCAATTTAGTAAAAACATCTCAAATTGTCTGTGTGTCCTGCAATCCTCATACCCTGCTGTCTTTAGCTCAGTTTAAGTTCAATTGAGGTAAAAAACATCTCAAATTGTCTGTATGGAAATCATCCCCCTATTGCCTTAATTTAATTCATCTTTCACACTTGTGCAAGACAACACCCACCTTTGAAAAACAATTTGGTTTAACTACCCTCACATGTGCTAATTAAGTTTGTTGTACCAACCAGGTGACTTTCTAAATGTATATAAGTAAACTTACAACAGCCATTGCTGCTTGCAGCCTTTGCTCTTAAGCAGAAATGCTTTTAAGTAGAAATCTTTAAAGTAGTATGGAAGTTTAAAAAAGGAAGTTTAAAAAGAAGTGGAAAAAGTGGACACAATCTACTGCTTCTGATTCTTGCATTTGAACTACGCTGGAAAGGAGGTTATCATCCCACACTGCACATCTCAACACATTACTATTGCTGTGATGCCACCTTTACTTTTTATATTTACTGTTACCTCACTTATTTTCAAATTATGCACTTCCTTCCACCAGCCTCATCATGTCTCTAACTCTATTCATATTTCGCCATCTCTCCTTACTTCACCACTTCTCAGTTCACATGAACTCCTCTCTTACCTGCGCCCTCTGTCACCACACAGTTATGCCTCCTGCACTAAAACACACCCCTACAAATCATCCTCACACATTCTCTTTCTGTCCATGCTTCTCCTCCTTGCTTCTGGGGATATCTCTCCCAATCCTGGTCCCTGCCTTATTTCTACTTGCTCTCGTCCTCGCCTTCCACATGCAACTTCTACTCCTTCTGGTGTCAACCCCTCTAACCTCATACCCATCCCCTGCCACCCTCTCTCCTCTCTCCCTTTCTCCTGTGCCCTTTGGAATGCTCGCTCCCTCTCTAACAAGTTCCTCTCTGTGCATGACTTCTTTCTCTCTCACTCCCTGCTTCTCTTTGCTATAACTGAGACCTGGCTCACTCAGTCTGACTCTGCTCTGGAAGCTGCCCTCTCCTATGGTGGCATTTCCTTCTCCCACACTCCACGCCCTGGTGGCAGGGGTGGAGGCGTGGGGCTCCTGCTCTCCTCTCTCTGCCGTTACAGAACAGTTTCTATTCCCCCCTCTCTTGCTTTTCGAGGCTCACACAGTCCAGATCTTCTCTCCTCTCCCGGTCCATGTGGCGGTCATCTATCGCCCACCTTCCTCTACTCATCCCCCTTCTGCCTTTCTCTCTCACTTTGAATCCTGGCTCTCTTTCTTTCTCTCCTCAGACTCCACTGTTCTTCTCCTTGGGGACTTCAACTGCCACATTGATGACCCCTCTCTCCCTTGGGCTTCCAGCTTTCTTTCTCTAACCTCTTCTTTTGGCCTTCAACAGTGGACTGCAGCCAGCACCCACAAGGATGGCCACTACTTAGACCTTGTTTTCACTAAAAACTTCTCTCTCTCCGACTTCTCCATTTCCCCTTTTCCTCTCTCCGAACATCACCTCATCTCATTTTCTCTCTCTCGCTTCTCTCCATCTCCATCTCCATCTCGCCCTCGTTTTTGCAGAAACCTGCGCTCTATTAACCTACCAGCTCTTGATTCCAATTTACGCTCCTCCCTCTCCTCTCTCAGTTCTGCTTCAGACCCTGACAACCTGGTCAGGAACAACAACTCTGCCTTATCTTCCTCTCTTGATCTTCATGCCCCACTTTCTCTCTGCCGTCTCTGCCCTTCTAACCCCAGACCCTGGCTAAACTCCCACACACGCATGCTGCGTTCCTCCACTCGTTCCTCTGAACGCCTCTGGAGGAAATCTCATACGCTCGCAGACTTCATTCACTACAAATTTATGCTATCCTGTTTCAACTCTGCCCTTTTTCAGGCTAAACAAACCTACTTTTCATCACTAATCAACACACACAAGTCTAACCCACGCCGTCTCTTTTCTGTCTTTGACCCTCTACTCAGACCACCCTCAGCTGCCTCCTCTTCTTCCTCTATCTCACCTCAGGACTTTGCTGACTTTTTTAAGAAAAAGGTGGAGTCCATACGGCAGAACATCCCATCTGTTGCCTCCTCCCATCCCACAATGCTTCCCAACTCTCCTCCTGTCTTTCTTGACTCTTTTTCTGCTATCTCGGAGGAGGATGTATCACTGCTGATCTCCTCTTCTCCCTCTACCACTTGCCCTCTTGATCCCATTCCCTCCCATCTCCTAAAACCTCTTGCTCCTTCAATAATCCCTATGCTCACACAGATCTTTAACTCTTCCCTCTACTCTGGTACCTTTCCTTCATCCTTCAAGCATGCAACCGTTATACCATTACTCAAAAACAGCAAGCTTGACCCTACCTGTCCTTCTAACTATCGACCTGTCTCCCTCCTGCCTTTTGCCTCCAAACTCCTTGAACGTCTTGTATTCTCTCGATTGCTACACTTTCTCAACACCTATTCTGTACTAGACCCTCTACAATCTGGCTTCCGCACTGCTCACTCTACTGAAACAGCCCTCACTAAAATAACTGACGACCTCCACGCTGCCAAAGACAGAGGTCATAACACTCTGCTCATATTACTCGACCTCTCTGCAGCATTCGACACTGTGGACCACCCTCTTCTCCTTCACATTCTCCATACTCTTGGTATTCGGAACAAAGCTTTATCCTGGATCTCCTCTTACCTCTCCCATCGTACCTTCAGTGTCTCTTTTGCTAACACCTCCTCCTCCTCTATTAATCTCTCTGTGGGGGTACCCCAGGGCTCTGTCCTGGGACCCCTTCTCTTTTCTCTCTACACACTCTCTCTAGGTGACCTAATCACATCTTTTGGGTTTAAATATCACCTCTATGTTGACGACACACAAATTTACCTTTCAACCCCTGACCTTACACCTGCTATACAGACCAAAGTTTCTGAATGCCTCTCTGGAATATCATCCTGGATGGCCATCCGCCGACTGAAACTTAACATGGCAAAAACAGAGCTCCTTATACTACCTCCCAAACCTGGCCCTACTACATCCTTCCACATTGCTATTGGAAATACGATCATTCACCCAGTAGCCCAAGCACGCTGCCTAGGGGTCACACTTGATTCCTCTCTCTCATTCTCCTCTCATATTCAAAACGTTTCTAAACTTGTCGCTTTTTCCTCCGCAATATCACAAAGATACGCCCTTTCCTCTGTTACTCAACTGCTAAAACTCTGACTCAGGCCCTCATTCTCTCACGTCTCGATTACTGCAACCTCCTGCTGTCCGGCCTTCCTACCTCTCACCTGTCTCCCCTAAAATCTATCCTAAACACTGCTGCCAGAATCACTCTACTCTTTCCTAAATCTGTCTCAGCGTCTCCCCTGCTGAAATCCCTCTCCTGGCTTCCGATTAAATCGCGTATCTCACACTCAATTCTCCTCCTCACTTTTAAAGCTTTACATTCTTCTGCCCCTCATTACATCTCAGCCCTAATTTTTCGCTATGCACCATCACGACTCTTGCGTTCTTCTCAAGGATGTATTCTTTCTACCCCCTTTGTATCTAAAGCTCTCTCCCGCCTTAAACCTTTCTCACTTTCTGCCCCACACCTCTGGAATGCCCTTCCCCTCAATACCCGACTAGCCCCCTCGCTATCCACCTTTAAGACCCACCTTAAGACACATCTGTTTAAAGAAGCATATGAGTAGCACTGGATAATCATGGACACATGACACAAAGCTTGGCCCCCTGCAGACGCACTTACTAGTATTCCCTCCTACTGTCTCTGTACGTTCTCCTACCTACCAATTAGATTGTAAGCTCCTCGAAGCAGGGACTCCTTCCTTAATGTTACTTTTACAGTATGTCTGAAGCACTTATTCCCATGATCTGTTATTTATATTTGTTATTTATATGACATGTATTGCTACTGTGAAGCGCTATGTACATTTTATGGCGCTATACAAATAAAGACATACATACAGATACAGTCCCCACCATGTTAAAATCCTATGGGTCACGTGACCGCTGCATCTGTATAACACTCTGGCAAAACAAGCCATACAATAAGCTAAAACATGCCCGAAATCGCAGTTTTTGACAGAAACTGCTTTTCACTAAGCTGTAATTTTTAATAATATTGTATGGGAACAGGGGGTCTCTTGACCTGTACCGCCTTGATTTCAGCCTCGGGGACCCCCTGCTTCCCGAGTTATAGGCCCCAGTATGGGGTGCCAGTATCTCCTGCAGTATTTAAATCCCCCGGTCACGTGGGCCGTGATGCAGAGGATTTAAAAATGGCAGGGATTCTGGAACCACACACCGTGGCCTTTATCTCGGGTATAATGGGGTCCCCGAGGCTGAAATCAATGTGGTTCAGGTCAGGAAACCCCCTGCTCCCGTACAATATTATTACAATTAAAATTTAAAGTGCACGATTGCCTGTACGAGCCGTGCACGGAGATGCAACTCTCTATGTGCATCTCTTCCAGGCTGCAGTTTAAACAAACACTTTCAGTGCGATAAGATTTTGGGGAAAACAAACCAAGTTGTGCGATGTTGCATTGTTTGACCACACTTTAAAAAAAAATGTGTTTTTTCTTAGTGAATACCGTTTTGGCACACACTTTTTATAGTGCGGTAAAACAATGCAAAGTCGTTCTCCAATGCATTGAATTTATCGAGGTTTAGTGAATAGGCCCCATAGTCCTGATCAAAGTCCACATCTATCATCAGCGTAGTATTTATATACACTGTAGCTGACATTTGAAAAAATATTAATGTCCACTCAGAACTGTTATGATAAAATAAATAGCAATATTAATTTGATGAGGCAAAAGGATGAAGAATATTTCCAGTGTTATGGAAAGCTTTTTCCAGTTGAATCCTAACATTCACGTATATACAGGTAAGTGATAGCAGTTCTAGCTTTCTCCTGCACAGTTGTGAGACAGTTTTCACCCTTAGCTTTATGCTTCAGGCCACTGGAAGAATTACCCACCTCCAGTTGTAGGATTCAGAAGCGTTAGTAACCAGTTCTTACAGTCCTCCCGGCATGGTCCCCCTGCGGCACCTTCCCCCTGAAACTCTTTCACCTGCGTGGGTGGCGAGCGGTGGGCGGCGTCTACCTGCATGTCCTGGCATCTTTTCCCTGCAAATCTTCTCAATATGGCTGCGCGGCTTCACATGGCGCTGCGTTGCCATGACAATGCAACGCTGCGTAACGACATCATGTAGCATCGGGGCTTCACGTGGCGTTCCTATTGGCATGGCAACGTGGTGCCATATGACGCTGCGCAGCCATATTGAGAAGATATGCAGGGAAAAGATGCCGGGACATGCTGGTAGACGCCGCCCACCACCCCGGACAGGGAGAGAGAATTAAGCACCGGTTCGGCAAACCTGTGAAATTTTAGTAACAGGTTCACAGTAACCGGTGCAAACCGGTTGAATAACACCACCGCCCACCTCCTTATCAGGCATTCATACCTCCTGAGTCACAAATACGCTTTTCCTAAGATGGGTATAAATTGTCTATTTGCCGACTGGTTCCAGGCTGCAACTCCCAGTTCCTACATTATACTGTATATGTATAGCACTCCTCCGACCAGACAAAGCTTTGGCTCACATATGTTTATAGTCAACAGTTTTCATAGTATTCCAAATGTATAACTTCCAATAATACGTGCTATAAAATATCATCACAAAGGCGATATCTCCATCCTATACATTATGTCCCTTTACCAGTTCAGGCACTTCGATCAGGTTAGGACATGTTGTTGACCAAGGGACCCCATGTAATATTTTTTTCGATTCTTTATTGTAGTGGTAACGTTACATTGTTATGATGCAATGCGGTATGGCGGTGATGAATTTTCTCTAGATTTTTATATTTATATTTAATACTAATAAAGTGATATATATACTATAGGATATATTATAAGATATATATATATAGATAGTTAGTATATATATATAGGCTTTAGTATATATATTAAATATACTATTGATGGCCCATTTCTGGGAGGGTTAATGCTCCATTTTAGACTTCTTTTTTCAACAATATTTTTTATGGTTAGGAGCACCCTACTTACTTTAGCAATCAGTCCTGCCTGTATGGAATCGGGGAACATGCCCCCTGTGGCATGTTCCCTCCTTGCCTCCTGCTGCACAGCATCCCGTCGCAAGAGATCGGAGAGCGCGTCCCCCACGGCGTGCTTCCTCCTTGCCCCCAGCTGTACAGCCTCCCTTACAGAGCATGCGCGCCCAAGGAGGGCTTTCAAGGTTCCCACGGAGCTTTGCCCCCCTCCGCTTGTGCCACGCGGTGCGCACACCTGACGATCGTGCACCGCTCCCCAGCTGCGCGGCAACTCTAATATCTCCCTCACCTGTCTCCTGCTTGTCACTGCCTATCCCTGCCTCCACAGAGGTCGCTTCCCCGCTCCACCCCCTTCTCTCATTGCACTCCTGTTGCTATATATTCTCAGCTCTTTGGCTGAACATCTCTATTCCTGCCTCGTTCCTGTCTGTGTACTAATTTTGTTGCTGCTTGCCTCCCTGTGTACCGACTCAGCTAGACTTTGGACCATTCTCTGGATTACCGACCCCAGCTTGCGTCTGACCTTCCGCTCTTCTCCATCCCTGACCACAGCAAACGGACTATCTACTTCTCTACTGGCTCCAACCCTAGACCACGTCACTTCAGACTCTGACCACTCTTCTGGCACCTACCTATGACCTTGACAAATATCAAGGCTAACCCGCTCTCTCCAACCCAGACCTGGCAATCTTGACTATCCACCCTCCAGGCGTGCCACCGCTGCTGTGGGTGCGCAGTACTATACTTTCCAACTGCAGTACCGGGGTCCTGCCTTGTTCGTGGTGAGTGCAAGCGTTACACTGCCCCTACTTCCCTTTAGGTACTTCGAACATAAGTATGTTTTTTCTTATAGTGTATGAATATACATACTACGTATGTGGCAAGCAATGTGAACCTCCACTGACATTTTTACTCTATACTGTACAATAAGTACTGTAAGAATTAGCTAATTTATAACCAAATCATTTTTTATTTCTGAATGTATCGTATTTCAACCAGATAATATATTGGTGGCATACAGATTCCAATTATTGTCGTATACATTTAAAAAAAAGCTGTGGAAGCTGAATATCTTAAATATAAGAAAAAGAAAATTAGTCTATGCACTCTAATTAAATGCTCATCCATCCCAATATCATTTTAATCCCATTTTCCCAAAGAAAAAATACAATCTTACCCCACCGGTGTCTCCGTTGTAGGATAGAAAAAATAACGTTTTTGTTCACCAATGCCCACCCTTCATCTGAAAGCACACGTGACCAACTTAAATAGCAGCAGAAAATATGTTTTGTGATTAACAGGGTTAATTAACCAGTTTAACAGCCACCACCAAAGTGAAAATATAAATCTCATACCCCTCTTATTAAAGAGGTGTTAAGCTGCACTTTGATCTCAAGGATATGTCAGTCTGCCAGAGGAAAGAAAAATTGTAAACATGTCATAGCCAAAAACTTCAATATTCTAAGAAAAAGTTGCCCTCTGGCTTAAATAGCATTCCCAAGCTGTATGAAGAATGCAGCCTTCCCATACCAAACACATGTTACTTTATGATCACTGTTGGGGAACTGTCAGACTACTGTAGTCTGAGTTCCATAACACATGACAATAACAATCACTGATCAATGGTACAAACCATTTATTCACTCAAAGTACTGTTACACTAAATAGGAGCTCCTAACTTTGTGACACTTGGAATTAGGTCAAAGCAGGGACACATGTATACGGTATGTGTCTGGGTTTTAAAAAACAAAATCTGTTAAACAGTTACAGTAAATGCTGTAGTTTTAAGATCTACATTGCTTGGCTGAAGGATTTTATTGTTGTGGCCAAAAAAGGAAAAAAAATCACGGCATAGAGTGCGTCGGTATTCCCATCTTACCTATAGTGTGCTTTTTTTTTTTAGCTGGTCTGGTAAATTTACAATCATTCACACTTTTTGACACATAAGCACAATTTTCTATTTACTATACCTAAAAGTAAAATTATATCTTAAAAAACGTAATTGAAAGTAAATCCTAGGAATATGTCACTTGAAACTATTTGCTCATGCTACGCAAGGGAAAGTAAAGATGTTCGCAATTATATTTTTTTATGCTAAATCCTAGTAACCCAGATACTGTTTCTTTAAGAACAAATTACACTTATATTGAGTGTCAGTGTTCCATTCATGAAAATGCAGGTTCTCTGGCTTTATGGGCTAGCTTTGACCATCTGGATGTAGAAGACATTGTACGAACAATCAAGGGGTTGCGTCCCACTACTTGTGATTTGCACCCAGTCCCAGTACACCTTCACTTGGGCTGTGTTGATGTAATTGGCCCAGTGTTTTCCAAAATAGTCCTGTGCTTTTTGCAGACAGGGATATTTGTAGAACCGCAGAATTAAGCAGTCTTAAGACCTATAAAAAAGCCTTTATTAGACCCGAATTGCATGGCTAGATCTAGAACTGTATGAAATCTTCCTTACCTAGGGAATGTTAATGAGAAAGTTCTGGCAACCCAACTGGAAACACATCTATCAACCTATGATAATTATAAGCTGGCAATTACACAACTATAGCGCTATACCCCAAAACCAATCAAATATGTCAAATATACAAAATGTTTACAAACAATCTAATGTAACATAAACACAAAATCAAGTAATATATCAAGAAAAAAGTTTGAGTATCCACTTAGATTGTAAAGTCCTGCAGCCGTGAGTCCTCTGAGATTATCCAAATCCCATAGAAACAGTCTTTGCAAATAGAGTCCTCCTTGGCGCTGGAACTTTCACTTGTGCTCAATACAATGCATGAAAAATATAAAAAAGTAGAGAAACAATGATGAGTGTGTGTATGTTTATGGTCATTTCCATCACCATTTCAGGAGTGTTTAGGGTGAAATAGCATCTACTGTAGTGTTACCATTTTCCCAGAGGTGACAGCATCTTTAAGTAGGTGTGCTACTCCTCATTGTTTCTCTACATTTTTATATTTTTCATGCATTGTATTGAGCACGAGTGAAAGTTTCAGCGCCAAGGAGAGCTCTATTTGCAAAGACTGTGATAATTATTACCCATTCAAGTCAGAACTCAGAAGACGGCATAGTACTGAAACAGCTATGGTTCTTGTGCTAAATGATCTCTTGGTGACGAGAGACAGAGGGGACTATTCGATCATAGTACTCCTTGACCTTCTGCAGCATTTGATACTGTTGAACAATGTGTCTTTATTGGACTATCCTTTGTTTGACTCAGACAGCACGTAAGGTGCTGATGTCACTGGATGCATGCTGTGTGCTGGAGTAATTCTCTGGCAAAGCAGAACCGCTTCTGTAGTGTTCAGTGGGATACAGAGACTCACCCAACTGTGGTACAGATGGCTTCCGTGAAGCATCTCTTCATCTGGCAGCTCCATCCATGGTCCAAAGAGGATAGTCCCTGCACATCCTGCCTATATTGATGCTTCCCATTGATATACGGTTTATGACCAATTGCTTTTGACCTATTTTTATTTTGTATGTGCATATATTACCATTGTAATAATTAAACATTTTTCTACAATCATACTATACATGAGAGTTCCATGCGCTTTAATTTCCATTTTCTCCTGAATCTTAATAAAACAGAAGGGTTTGTGGTGAATGCTCACCGTCGGAAGACAACAAGACTGCAGCTTGGTCAACCAACTGGCCTTAAGCTTCGGGGTTCCCAGTTGACAAACTCTGTCCATTTGCGTAAATCTTGTTGTTGTCCTTGATTGTGACTTGACCCTTAAACATCAGGTGTCAACCGTGATCAAATCTTAATTCTACTACCTAAAGAACATAGCCAGGAATAAGCACTTGATCTCCTCCAGGCGATATTACTATGCTTGTCCATGCCTTGGTGTCTCACCTAGACTACTGCAATGCACTCTACCTGGGAAAGAGCTGCAAAGTTTGCAGCTGTTTCAGAATGCTGCAGCCAGGTTTTTAACTAACCAGAACCGTTCTTGTCACATGACACCTGTTCTCTGCCTGTCAAAACTGTGGATTTATTTAAAGATTGGCTTGCAGACAGCAAAGCACCACATGACCAGGGTCCCAGCTTTCTGAAAGAACTTCTAGTTTCTCATACTCCCATTCTCTCACTTTGATCTGCAGATGAAGGACTACTAACAGTTCCCAGAATCTTCTTGACTTCCTTTGGGGTCAGAGCTTTTAGCCATGCTTCTCCCTGTCTTTGAAACAATCTGCCTCGTACAGTTCGAGAGGCCCCCTCACTGAAAATACAAACAGTACTTGTTTACCCAGACATTTAAATAATGAACCATTATCTGTCCTGCATTTAATACAGTACGCCCCAACCTCTATTGCGTCTTTCCTTGTGTTTGGTTTCTTTAATAACCTACAGTAAAATATTATTTTCCTTTTTGTAACTCTAAAGCGCTTTGAGTTCCATTAGGAGAAAGCTATATAAATAAAGTTATTATGTATTATTATTATTATTATTATTGTTGTTATTATTATTATTATTATTATTATTATTAATAATAATAATAATAAAGTGTTGGTGCCAAATGAATATTAAGGCATGTGACTTCACCAATCTCATTAACATGCAAAACATATTAGAATTATTTTTTTGCAATGCTGTATGTAATATGGCTACATTTTGTCTGAATGGGTCATATGATACACCATATAACTTGTAATTTTGTCTACTTTAAGAAAATATAACATCCAATATATTTCTGTTTTATTTAGTTAATGATTGTATTTGAGGAAAAAAAGGGTGGGTCACAAAGTAATATTACTCATATTTTGATGCACTGCAACGTTCTCATGTGATTATAGTAACTAAACAATGATACGCCCAGACACAACTTATATTTTCTAAAAGATGACAACCAATGGTATTTTGCGGTGGGTCAGTTTAAAAACTGTCATACAAAGATTGCCCCTTTCTTTTGCTAGAGTTTCATATTGTGTATATATACCCACTCAAACCACTATTCAAATTAAATAGGCAGAGAACCATGTGCCCAAAAAGGAGCACAACTGAGGTGCCTGGGAAATATTATAAGGACATACGAAAAGTATATTTAAATTACTCACATCCCACACTTACTAAAAGGATTTCCAGAACAACAATATTGAGTTTACAAGTCTGAGGTACCATGTGTGGAATGCAGCACTTGTGTATCTCTCTTTCTTTCTCTCTAACTCCCTTTTTGATGTCTAGTGAATTCTAACATTCACCCCTCCAGGATGATGAAGCACAAGGGAGAGGAAGATGGGATGTGAAGAAAGAGGGAATGTTAGGTGAACAGGCGAAGGTATCAATATAAGGATACTTTATAAATGACTTGGTGGAAGGGCTGAAGAGAAGAGGGTGTGGTATAAGAAGGGTGATTAAAATGGAAAGGGATATTTTCGTTAAGAGCTGCAAATAAAAAGGAGAGATATAGGCTATAGGATGACGGGAGGTCTGGTAAAAATGGATACCTAGTGTATAAAAAATGTAGTCAAGTTGGTGACTTATTTTCTTGTTTTATATGTGTAGATACTGTCAAGGAAGACCAGAACACTTATACAGAGATCAGAGCACAAGGCAGAGTAAGGGGTTAAATAAACAGAAGTTTCTTCTGGCAAAATTCAACAGGGAAAATCATAAGCATAACATACAGTTAAAACACATAAAATACAGTAAAAAACACTTAAAACAAAGTGATGGATCTGTTCCAGCGAGGTCCAGAAGTGGCCTTTGTTTTCATGTCCAGGAGTGGGTAGGACCTCGTGGTCAGAACAGCAGGGAGGCAATAATGGTCTGTGGCATGGACTGAGGTAGGTGGCAGGCAAGGATCATCGGGGTCCAGGCAGGGGTTAGTGGCAGGTGGCAAGCAGGATCATTGGGGTCCAGGCATGGGTTGGCAACAGGAAGGCAGGAGCAGGAACTGGGCAGGGGAGCAGGAACTGGGATTCACAAGCAGGAATCAGACAGGGGACAAGCCCAGGCAAGGACCTTTAATAAGTAATCAGGACTCCACACGGAACAGAAGCAGGGGCATAAGCCTAGGGAGTCAGGACACAAAACAAAGGCAAGGAGGTGAAGGAAACAGGAAACGAAAAAGCAGGCAGAGACAGAAGACAGAAACACCCAAGAGGAGACAAACAGAGGAAAACCCAGAG
Source organism: Ascaphus truei (assembly GCA_036426205.1). Taxonomy (NCBI): domain Eukaryota; kingdom Metazoa; phylum Chordata; class Amphibia; order Anura; family Ascaphidae; genus Ascaphus; species Ascaphus truei. Next base: position 213,238,709 of record CM071570.1, read on the forward strand.
CAAGCAGAAAACAGCAGCACACCCGGTGGACAGACAACGGAACTGGGAGAGAGGGAGACATACTGTAGGATAAGATGTCAGGGCTATTCCTGACAAATAGCCAGATTACAAACAGGGTTAACAGGGGGTCTCCTAGGTTGTGTGCGTGACATAGGCCCGCTTACCCAGGTCATCTCCCTCAAATCTAGCCTTGTTCGTTGCTACAAAGTCCTCTGATCACTGCTGCCTCATATTTACAGGCAGTCTTCGCTCACCGAGACTACCCTCACGCAACAACCACCTGCTTGGAACAGTAGAGCGGCCTGATATTTGTAGATTTCCCCCTGCCATCAATTTGACAGTCCCGAAACTGGCTCCACTTTCAGCCTATGTACAAAACCAGCAGAGGACTGTTTCCCACAACCTTCCCTGGACTTTGCCCTTGTTTCATGACCCTCACAAGTCCTGGAAAACTAGCTAGAAATGGGGACCTACATGCTCTTTAATTTAATAAAAAATATGATAAACATAGTGTGCATTAAGGAAATATTGTCTGCAATACCATTTATTTTAACAAAGCAGTGTTATACTGTATCTCCTGTTAAATAACAAGGTAGTATGAACAGAAAACATTTTGCTAATGGGTGTGTAAGAGATGTGTGCATAGGTACATATAATGGAGACCGATTTGGGTGCAATTATATCTTGGCTTTATTGAGCCTGTTCCTTTATCCAGGCAAAACATACAAAAACAACAAAATAACAAACCCCTATCACTTTGTAAGGGCTAATTTACTTCCCCAGACCCTATCTGCAGGACTGGAGGGATATTCCCATTACCAGCCTATCACCCCAAAGTATCAGGAGGTACTTTTAGCAGGTGGCCCTCCATGTCAGTATCTAGCAGGTTCCTGGGTCCTCTGTGTCCAGGAAATATAGGTCTCTGGGTGTCTTGATCTCAGCACACGTTTGTGCTCAAGACAGTGTCGGTGTGCAGTCTTCTCTGTGTTCCTGTGTCAGCCCAATTGTGAAATCAGAAATCTCTCTCCTGTTCCAATTGGAGACTTTTCTTTGAGCTCTAATGTGGCCAGCTGGAGTCTAGTTAATTGCCTGTCTGCAATTAACCAGCTCCCTGCTGGAATTAGGGGCAGTTTATCTCAAACAGTGATAAGTCCCTGTTACAGGGTGCAATAACACTGACTTCTTCTATATGTGTGCCTCAAAATTATAATGTGTTATTTCTGAAGCTGATGTCACCAGCAGTAGTGTTTTACATTATTTTGAATTTATTAGACTGCTGTGTGGTAACAGGACAGAAAGAATTTGTTCTGAGCTGTGCATTCCTATTTCACGGACCAGTAACTGGGCATCTGAAGACATTTTTGTAGAATTTGTGTGATTTATAAGTAATAAAAAACAAGCAACTCAAATAATCCATGAATATTTGATGCTTGAGATTTCAATGGAATTGTATATTACATTTTACATACTATGTGGTTGGAAAGCGCTGCAGTCATTAGCGCAGGGGCAGCATGACTGTGGGTCCAAATGACCTTGAGCCAGATTTAAAAAAATGAAGTTTAAGGGAAAATAAATTGTTTATCAGAGGTGGTAGAAAAAGGCAAGTGACAGCACACAACTCTCATGGTGTAGTAAATTCTGATATAATGAGATATAGTGAAGCAGATGAGTATTAGACATACATCTAGTAAAGTTACTCAAGCATTACATGTTAGATACATGTTACCACAAACGTGCATAGCTGGTCCTCTCATCAGACGGCCATCACGACAGACCGATTCCAGGTGGATGGAAATTGGCGTCTTTAATTCAGGAAAAAACACTGAATCTGGATCCTGTTGTCTGTTCTCCATTGAAATGGGTTGCTCTGTGAAGGTTTGGTGCTCTAGAATTGCTCATTTACCGGTAGGGAGACTCCCATACTGACAGCGATATGCCGCACACGGCCTGTGTCTCAAAGCGGCAGCCACTGACGTCACTGGTCTACGTCACTAGCAAGGCAAAAATGTGATGTCACGCTACTAATGGGTCCGCGCATGCACCCGTCATGCGTGCAAGCGTCCATCGCGTGCACGCATAATAGGCCGCATGGAGGTTGTAGCCAGAGCATGCACAGAAGAGGAGCTCGCAGGCCCCACCACGCATGCTCGGTACCGCCCTTGTCCACCAAATATTTTCGCGCTCCCCACTCTTCCAGCACACATGCGTACTAATGGCCGTGGGCCTCTGCTCATGGCCGTGGGCCTCTGCGATGCACGCCACCAAAGAGAGGACTGACCGAGAGGGAGGAGAGGAGCTGGGCAGCAAGAGAGAGTGACAGAGGCGTGTCCCCCGAGATGCCGGTGCTGAAACAGACACAAAGTCACACACACACCATCACACTGAGTCATACTGAGTCACACACACAGTCAGACACAGAGTCACACACAGAGTAACAAACACACAGAGTCACGCACAGTCACACAACCAGAGTCACAAAAAAACAGAGTTACACATACACACAACAGGAGCCACACACACAACCAGAGTCACACACACACGCAGTCACACACCAAAAACAGTACACACACGCAGAGTCACACAAATACATGCAAAGTCACACACACACATACGCAGAGTCACACACTCGCAGAGTCACACACAAACAGACATGCAGAGTCACACACATACAGGCAGATTCACACACACGCAGAGTCACACACACGCAGAGACACACACACACGCAGAGACACACACACACAGAGACACACACACAGTCACACACAGTCAAATACAGTCACACAACCAGAGTCACACACAGTCACACAACCAGAGTCAAACACATGCAGTCACACACACTCACACACAAGCAGAATCACACACACACGCAGAGTCACACACACAGAGTCACACACACCCAGTGACACACACATAAGGAATTCACAGTTAGTATAAATATATTAGTGCCGTGCATGTGCATTCTAAGTCACACTTCTTTGTGTTTTGTACCTGAAACTGGGTTTTGATTTTTAATTAAAAACATCATCATCACAAATACAATTTGTTTGACAAAAGACAAAGAAGTTTCACTTAAAATGCGTTTGCTCGACACGTACAGTACACACTTTTTTTTGTAGCAAGAGTGTCTTTCAATTTACACCGCTAGAGTGAGTTTATGCTACCTAACTGCTCTTATTGACACTTCCCAAAATACAATATAATGCTATTAGAGAAAATTCTTAACAAAGTACAGTATCTTGATATTAGGTATGTGTGAATTGGTTTCCGAAGTTCATGAATCAGTTGAATTTGCAAGATTTGTTTAGTGAAAAGTTATTCAAAAACAGCAAGCTTCCCAGAATAAATTCACCAACCATCAAAAATCAATGTTCATGGTGACCCATTAAATTCTGCCTTTTGTGCTCAATTCTGGCATAAAGTGTCAATTGGTTAAATGTCAAACAATGTGAACCTTCTCAAAAAAATTAGAATAAATGTGCATACCATTACATGATTGATATATATATATATATATATATATAGTTTTAAAAGGAAGGAAGACTATTGAATCACTCACTCATCTCATCTCTTCTCTTTCCTCAGGTAAAAACATATTCCAATTGTCTGTCTGTAAATCATCCCCCTACTGTCTTAATTTAATTCAGCTTTCACACTTGTGCAAGGCAAGGCAACACCCACCTTAGAAAAACCATTTGCTTTAACTACCCTCACATGTGCTAATTAAGTTTGTTGTGCCAACCAGGTGACTTTCTAAAAGTATATAAGTAAACTCATAACAGCCACTGCTGCTTGCAGCCATGCTTCTCAAAAAGAAGTGGAAAAGTGGACATCACCTACTGCTTCTGATTCCTGCTTTTGATCTACGTTGGAAAAGAGGATATCATCTATCTAACACTGCACATCTCAACACTTAACTATTGCTGAGATGCCGCCTTTATTTTTTATATTTGCTGCAACCTCACTTATTTTCAAATTATGCACTTCCTTCCACCAGTCTCCTTATGTCTCTAACTCTATTCATATATCTCCATCTCTCCTTTCTTCCCCACTTCTCAGTTCACATGAACTCCTTTCTTACCTGCGCCCTCTGTCACCACACAGCTATACACACTGCACTAAAACACACCCCTATAAATCATCCTCACACATCCTCTTTCTATCCATGCTTCTCCTCCTTGCTTCTGGGGATATCTCTCCCAATCCTGGTCCCTGCCTTATTTCTACTTGCTCTCGTCCTCGCCTCCCACATGCAACTTCTACTCCTTCTGGTGTTAACCCCTCCAACCTCATACCCATCCCCTGCCACCCTCCCTCCTCTCTCCCTTTCTCCTGTGCACTTTGGAATGCTCGCTCCCTTTCTAACAAGTTTGTCTCTGTGCATGACTTCTTTCTCTCTCACTCCCTGCTTCTCTTTGCTATAACTAAGACCTGGCTCACTCAGTCTGACTCTGCTCTGGGAGCTGCCCTCTCCTATGGTGGCCTTTCCTTCTCCCACACTCCGCGCCCTGATGGCAGGGGTGGAGGCGTGGGGCTCCTGCTCTCCTCTCTCTGCCGTTACCGAACTCTTCCTATTCCCCCCTCTCTTGCCTTTCCCTCCTTTGAGGTTCACACTGTCCAGATCTTCTCTCCTCTCCCTGTTCATGTGGCGGTCATCTATCGCCCACCTACCTCTACTCATCCCCCTTCTGCCTTTCTCTCTCACTTTGAATCCTGGCTCTCTTTCTTCCTCTCCTCAGACTCCCCTGTTCTTCTCCTTGGGGACTTCAATTGATACATTGATGACCCCTCTCTCCCTTGGCCTTCCCGTTTTCCTTCTCTAACCTCTTCTTTTGGCCAGCACCCACAAGGATGGCCACTACTTAGACCTGGTTTTCACTAAAAACTTCTCTTTCTCTGATTTCTCCATTTCCCCTTTTTCTCTCTCTGACCATCACCTCATCTCATTCTCTCTATCTCGCTTCTCCCCTTCTCCACCTCCATCTACCCCCCGGTTCTGCAGAAACCTGTGCTCTATTCACTTACCTGACTTTGAGTCCACGTTACACTCCTCCCTCTCCTCTCTAAGCTCTGCTACAGACCCTGACAAACTGGTCAGGAACTACAACTCTGCCTTGTCCTCCTCTCTTGATCTACATGCCCCGCTTTCTCTCTGCCGCACTCGCCCTTTTACACCTAGACCCTGGTTAAATTCCCACACGCGCATGCTGCTTTCCTCCACTCGTTCCTCTGAACGCCTCTGGAGGAAGTCTCACACTCTCGCAGACTTCCTTCACTACAAATTTATGCTATCCTATTTCAACTCTGCCCTCTCGCAAGCTAAACAAGCCTACTTTTCTGCACTAATCAACATGCACAAGTCTAACCCACGCCGACTGTTCTCTGTCTTTGATACTCTACTCAAACCACCCTCAGCTGCCTCTCCTTCCTCCATCTCCGCTCAGGACTTTGCTGACTATTTTAAGGAAAAGATGGAATCCATACGTCAGAACATCCCCTCTGTTTCTTCCTCCCATCCTACACCTCTTCCTAACTCTCTTCCTGCCTTCCTTGACTCTTTTTCCACTGTCTCAGAGGAGGATGTGTCGCTGTTGATCGCCTCTTCTCCCTCTACCACATGCCCTTTTGACCCCATTCCCTCCCATCTCCTAAAACCTCTTGCTCCTACTATAATCCCTACACTCACACACATTTTTAACTCCTCCCTCTGCTCTGGAACCTTTCCATCCTCCTTCAAACATGCAACAGTCATACCATTACTCAAAAACAGCAAGCTTGACTCTACCTGTCTTTCTAACTATCGGCCTGTCTCCCTCCTGCCTTTTGCCTCTAAACTCCTTGAACGTCTTGTATTCGCTCGCTTGCTCCATTTTCTCAACACCTATTCTCTCCTAGACCCTCTACAATCTGGCTTCCGCACTGCTGACTCCACGGAAACAGCCCTCACTAAAATAACTGACGACCTCCATGCTGCCAAAGACCGAGGTCATTACACTCTGCTCATATTACTCGACCTCTCTGCAGCATTTGACACCGTGGACCACCCTCTTCTCCTTCACATTCTCCATACTCTTGGCATTCGGAACAAAGCTCTATCCTGGATCTCATCCTACCTCTCCCATCGTACTTTCAGTGTCTCTTCTGCTAACATCTCCTCCTCCTCTATTGATCTCTCTGTGGGGGTACCCCAGGGCTCTGTCCTGGGACCTCTTCTCTTTTTTCTGTGTACACTCTCTCTAGGTGACCTAATAACATCTTTTGGGTTTAATTATCACCTCTATGCTGACGACACACAAATATATTTCTCAACACCCGACCTTACACCTGCTGTACAAACCAAAGTTTCTGAATGTCTCTCTGCTATATCATCCTGGATGGCCCTCTGCTGCCTTAAACTCAACATGGCTAAAACAGAGCTCCCCATACTTCCTCCCAAACCTGGCCCTACTACCTCCTTCCACATTACTGTTGGAACTACGATCATTCACCCAGTTGCCCAAGCACGCTGCCTTGGGGTCACACTCGACTCCTCTCTCACATTTGCTCCTCACATTCAAAACATTTCTAAAACCTGTCGCTTTTTCCTCCGCAATATAACAAAGATACGCCCTTTCCTCTGTTGGTCGACTGCTAAAACTCTGACTCAGGCCCTCATTCTCTCCCGTCTTGATTACTGTAACCTCCTGCTGTCCGGCCTTCCTGCCTCTCACCTGTCTCCCCTACAATCTATCCTTAACGCTGCTGCCAGAATCACTCTACTCTTTCCTAGATCTGTCTCAGCATCTCCCCTCATGAAATCCCTCTCCTGGCTTCCGATCAAATCCCGCATCTCACACTCCATTCTTCTCCTCACTTTTAAAGCTTTACACTCTTCTGCCCCTCCTTACATCTCAGCCCTAATTTCTCGTTATGCACCATCCAGACTCTTGTTCTTCTCAGGATGTTTTCTTTCTACCCCCCCTTTGTATCTAAAGCCCTCTCACCCGCCTTAAACCTTTTTCATTGACTGCCCCTCACCTCTGGAATGCCCTTCCCCTCAGTACCCGACTAGCACCCTCTCTATCCACCTTTAAGACCCACCTTAAGACACACTTGCTTAAAGAAGCATACGAATAGCACTGTGGCTATTCTGAACACATGGCACATAAAGCTTGGCCCCCTGCAGATGCACTTACCAGAACTCCCTCCTACTGTCTCTGTACGTTCTCCCTACCTACCAATTAGACTGTAAGCTCCTCGGAGCAGGGACTCCTCTTCCTTAATGTCTAAAGCACTTATTCCCATGATCTGTTATTTATATTATCTGTTATTTATTGGATTACCACATGTATTACTGCTGTGAAGCGCTATGTACATTAATGGCGCTATATAAATAAAGACATACAATACAATACAAATACAAAATTAAAAGAAGAGTGAGATGTTCTGGTCAAAAAACCCTTTCCCAAACGTCACACCTGTATGCATGTAACTTGTGAATGTGAAAGGTGTTAAAAAATCCATCTTTAAAGCTGACTCACTTACCTCCCCGGAGGGCCCTAAATATGTTCAATAACTCCCCAAAAACCATCACACTACACTTCAATTACGCTGCCACGATCATAAATAAGTTATGATCTTACCCTCAGGGTCTTTGGTTAATAGAAAAAAGGTGTCCTTAAAACAAAAATCCAATGTAGCAAAATGTGTAAAAGAAAATGTGGTTAACCTCTTCAAAAGGTATTAGGTTTAATTAGAGCCCCAAAATATTACTTATTACATTTTAGATGTAATATACAAAAAAGTTACAGTGCTTGTTTACAGAAAATGAATGTTACAAAAATATACAATATTTATCGTATAGGCAGACAATGTAATAACATAAAATAATAAAACAGAGAACCTACTGTATACGTTACCAACTAACAATATTATATCCCTTCCAGGAGGTCTTGAAGTTAAAGATATGAGAACTCACGTGTTGTGAATACCCCTCTATGTTGAATCCTGCTTTTGATATGCAAATGCATTATTTTGATACTTTGGACCTCTGACAAGGACAGACCAAGCTTTTGTTGCTGTGTCTTATCTCACACTCATCAATCTTTTGTGACATTTATGGTAGGGAGAGAGAATGATTTTAAACTCAAATGAATACCCTAAAACTCTCTCTCTATAACCCCTACAAAAAAAGGTACCTTCACTGTTGCATTTCTGTGATTTTGCAAAAGGTGTAGATATTATTTTTTTCTAATGCAACTTTAAGTTGGAGGGAGGGAACAAATATCTGAGATATGCATCACAGACACCCCCTCACAATTGATATTTTTGCACGTGTCTATTTTTGCTCACCACAAATCTACAGTTTATCTTGTATCCTTGTGAATTGCATCGGATTTTAATTAACATACATTTTTAAATCTGTAAGGAAATACAGTGGCGGCCGCCTTTATTCTCCTGCAGCCGCCACCGCAATGTGCGGGCAGACGCGGCTGATTTTTTTTTCTGACGCGTGCCGCGCATCACTGGTGTGCCGGTCACGCGTGCCAGGGTGCGTGCGTGCGTGCCAGGGTTCCGCCGGCATCCCCAAAGGTTGAAGGGGTAGGCGGGGTAAGGGGGGGATGCGTTGTGCGCCCCAGGAACCCGGAGAAGCAGAAGCGGAGCAGCCAGGGGGTCGCGAGGGGAGGGGAAGATGCGGGGAAGATGCGGCTGGCATGTAGCCACGGGTAAATGCAAGAATAAAGCTGGCCGCAGCAGTAGGAGTGTCATTTCTGTCACCTTTTGTCTGCTAACCAGAATAGTCACAGGAAGGTTTATGATGCCTTTGAAGATAGCCTAGAGATCAGATCAAGGTTTGGGTACATCTGTACACTGTCACCAATCTCTAAAATTACAAACATATTGTTTTTTCATTGTTTTATTGACCCATTAATACAAAGACCATGTTGACCCAGATAACCTCACAGGAGACAGAAAATAATATGTTTTTTTTTTTTTTTTTTAAATTAAAGTTAACCCCTTGTTTGCTGTTTTGTTTATATAACCGTTTAGGTTAAAGGCGTTAAAGTGACAATCAACAATATTTCCAATTAAATATCAATGCAGCTTCAATTGGGGGAATACTCTGTTAAAGAATGAACTATCCAATCCAGAAGCTTTAGTTGTCTTGACAACTGAGCTGCTCATTCATGCAGTTCACATAAATATGAACTGGAGAGAAATAAGAAAGATTTCTTCATGCTTGAGACAGTGTTTGGTAATAATTTGCAGGCTGAGGTCCATTGGTGGCATTTCTATCTAACTGACCAATAACACATGTGGAGTTTATTTATAAAAGTCTACAAAACTCAGGGGGGGGGGGTAGCAAAATAACGCCTGTTTTATTAAGGAAGAAGTAATTCCATTGAATGTCATGATTTTTTTGGATTTTTTTTTAAATCTGGTGCACTTTCATGAAAAGACCTTTTCATCTTTTGAGTACATGTAACTTAGGTAGACTTAAGGCAACAAAGTGGGGAGTTTGTGTTTAAGACCATGTTTGGATATTTTCCCTTTACTATTGGTTATCATTGCTTTAATGTACTGTACATCACTGTATTACAAAATGTGACTGTTCCGTTTTTGTTGCTGTCTGTGAACCATAATATAGTATAATCTAATTAGGTCAAATTAGCATGTAATTTTTCAATTGTTTGATTAATCATAGTTCAATTATTCATAGAGCAATATTCAAATATACCACTAATGTGTCCTTACTTGAATACATTGAAAGTTCAACAGGACTACAGAGGCAGCGGCCGTTATTCGAACAAATCCCGGAGCCGTTTTCGTGTTCGCTGCTGTACTCCATGCGGCATTAACGCTGACAATCGCCCTAGGCACACGTGTTTATCGCAGTTGCTTTGTTTGAACTTCATGGATTGTGTGCAATTAAATGCAATGAAATGAATGAATTGTAATGTGTACAATACTGTGCTACTATGCTGCTGTGTCAATTTCAGGTGTTTAAAAACCATAACACTAAAATGCAATTTTCTGCACTTGCCTGCACTCGCGTCTAAAGGCGGTACGGTTGGATGAAATCGCTCGCCATCACATGGGTATTCCAAGATATACATCGCGTGAAGTGTTTCAATAACGGCCGCTGCACCTGTACGTTTTCAAGTTTAGGATTATTAACCCATTAGGTGGCTCAGACTGCTTTTGCAATTTTGACAAATTAAAAACATTTTTTTCAAAAATACCTGTATTGTCTCTTCACAGTTCATTGAGTTAATGGGGGGAAATACTTTTTCTCATGATTAAAAAAAATGTTGGAGCTGCAGTGAGTATCTATTAATTGGAGATGGGCAAAAATCTTCAGAATCCGAATCTGCAAACGAAATATAAATCCACAAACAGAATCTCGATCCACAAATTGATTTATTATGGGAGGTGCAGCCTCAAGTTTAAGACATTGGGGCCTAGTCAGTAAACTTCGATAAGTGACTTATCGTCAGTTTTGAGCACTTTTATTGCGAGTTTGCAAGTATAGATATACAGTAAGCTGCAATAACATGCCAAACTCACTAGAAAACTGGTTCTTCCCGTTCGGTAGCAATCTCAAACTGAGCGGCAGCTCCAAAAATGCTAAAACTCCAATTTGCCAATAAACCCATTGATTATCAATGTGGTAAACCATGCCCACAGTATAATGTCTTTTTTTACAGCACTGTACAACATATACATTTCCAACGCATATTCCTTTAAATGCACTTATTCATTGGTAATGGCTCAATTAAATACTGATGTAGCATATGTAATATCACTAAGGGGGATATTACTCTGACAAACCCCACTGACATTGCAAATGCATTCAATGATTACTTTGTGGGGTGTGCCACTAACTTATTAGCAAAACGCAGCCCAAACCGCAAACTTGAATCTCATCCTGGGAGTACACCTATAGTCCCACCCCCTCCCAACACTGCCCACAATTTTCAATTTGGCCCAGTATCTGAAGAGGAGATTATAGAAGCGCTCCTCAAACTAAAACTAAGCAGCCAATGTGGACCTGACTTACTACAATCTAGGTTCCTACGACTTGGTGCCCCAGCCATTGCCAAACCAATTGCGTCCATAGTCAACTCTATCCTGTCTGCAGGCCATATCCCTAAGACCTGGAAAACTGTCAGAGTTGTCCCAATCTTCAAAAGTGGGGATAAAAACACTGTCTCAAACTACAGGCCAATCTCACTTCTTCCAATTCTATCCAAAGTCATTGAAAAATGTGTCCACTCCCAATTAAGCGATTTCTATACCAAGACAAATTTCCCTAGCCAATTCCAATCTGGGTTTCGTCCCAAACACTCCACCATAACTACCCTGCTAAAAGTTTGCAATGAAATCCAGTGTTGAATGGAACGGGGACAACTCACTGGTGCAGTATTCCTAGATTTTGCAAAGGCTTTTGACACAGTTGATCATGCTATCCTGCTTAACAAACCCCAGAGCTCTGGAATAGGGAAGCATGCTTTAAACTGGTTTCAGTCCTACCTATCAGAAAGATCCCAACATGTGTCCATCTCAGGCTCTAACTCCAACCCCCTGGATATCACCTGTGGTGTCCCGCAAGGCTCTGTTATGGGGACCCTTCTCTTCTCAGTGTTCATTAATGATCTTCCCACAGCTTGTAAGGACGCCTCAATACACATGTATGCAGATGACACAATCCTATATGCACACAGCCATAGAGTCTCTGTCCTTCAACACATAATTCAGTCTGACTTTTTGAGACTCGAAAACTGGATTTCCCAAAACAAACTGTTTTTAAACACTGACAAGACTATAACAATGGTATTTGGGACCAAGACTAAATTTTTAAAGCTTCCAGTGACTGAGCTCCTGATTAGAACCAACGCTAACACCACCCTAAACCCTGTCACTAGTTTTAAATACCTGGGCTTATGGTTTGACTCCCACTTAACATTCGGGATGCACATTGATACTCTGACAACAAAGACCTACGCCAAACTAGGGGTACTTTACAGGAACAAATCCTCCCTAAGTCTCCTGGTCAGAAAGCATATCGCACAGCAGATGCTAATGCCAATTATTGACTATGGAGACATAGTGTATGGCTCGGCACCTCAAACCCACCTTAGCAAACTTGACACCCTCTACAATTCAATTTGTCATTTTGTTCTCCAATGCAACTACAACACACATCACTGCGATATGCTCAAAGAACTAGATTGGTCATCACTAGAGTCTAGGCGCAAAGTTCACCTTTCCTATCTTGCCTTTAAATTCTTCATGGGCAAGCTACCCAGCTATCTGAACAAGCTCCTCACCCCTACCACTTGCAACACTTATCACCTGAGATCAGACTCCAAAAGACTGTTCATGGTCCCAAGGCTCAACAAAGTATCCGGACGTTCCTCCTTCTCCAAACCGTGCACCCCAAAACTGGAACAACCTACCAGAGACTCTCACATCCACCACCAGTTTAAGTTCTTTCAAATCTAAGGCTGTCTCACATTTTAATCTGGTCTGTAACTGTTTCATAAGCCCATAATATATATTTTCTTTAACTGTGCACGCAATGTCTTGTATATAATGTATACCCTGTTCATTTATGTAACTGTATTTGTAACCATGTATTATTTGTTTTACTCTGTGCCCAGGACATACTTGAAAACGAGAGGTAAAATATTTTATAAATAAATAAATATATAATATGTTACAGCACCCATTAAGCCAATCTGTTGCATAAATAATGGTGCGTTAACAGTAGTACTATTATAAGCAATAGTTAAATAGATTACACAAGTGTTATTTAACGTGTTATTTTGAGTGTTAGCTCACGTAATGGGTTATTATATCTGCTACATCTGTATATACTTTTATGTTCTTGAATATTTGCTTTAAGACGGGAGGAGTAAAGCAAGGGGAATTCCACGTGATTGTTATCAGCACGGTTCCAAACCATCAATTTACGGTATCGATGCTTCCTTTATTTTCTCTGCAGAATTTACTATGTAAGCAGCCATTTAGAATAGTCCTTCTGGAAACAAATGATCAATGGAAAGAAAAAAATTGTACTTTGTATTCAATGAAACCAATCAATTAAACAAATGCATTTTTTCTAGTACAAAGTTTCAAGTACAGACTTGTCAGTTTAATCCCGAGTAATGTGCAAAGCAGTAATACATAGAAAAACATTGTTTTTTAACAGCTACAAATAATATACTATAATTGATAGAAGAATTCATGTTTGAGAGATGCGGTTTGTTGGAACATGCTGTTCAAATGTTATAAAGAATAAATGACAGTGATTTCAAAGGACTCAAAATAACTACAGTAATATGCATACAGTGAGGAAAGATTTGCAAGCAACGTACGGGCTATACTTTTGTGACATGTTAAGGATGGTCACTTTTCATTAGTACTGTAGATAATATGTGTACAGAATTTTCATAACCAGCCTTGTAATACTTGCAAATCAAAGAACTTCTGGGTAGACATGTGAGAAACATTTGTGCATGTTCACAAATTAGATGAATTTTGAATATTTATGGCTGGTAAAAAATAGTAGGAAACTGTGCCAAAAAATGCCAACCACTAAGAAATAGATCCCCAAATCTCCTCATAACTTGACATTACCTAAAACAGGAATGGGCGTTATGTTCACAGAGTTAAAATGGTAACCTCAAAGCTAATTGTATACCAAAACCATTTCCACTCCTAGCCAGGGCCGCCGACAGGTGTGGACAGCAGGGACAGGTGTCCCGGGCCCGGAGGCTGCGGGGAGGCCTGGCCAGCCGGCACTGCAAGTTAAGCCTGATCTCTGACCAGGCCCGGCTGCCAGTTGTGGCCGGCCCCGGCTCTCTGTCAGCTGCCTACAGACCTCCCCCCCACTGTGTCTAGAGCTTCCAACTCTGGTACGCGCCAGCCCTCTCTGACGTTAGCGTGCCTGAAGTAAGATGGCTTCTGGTGCGCGCATGAGAGGGAGGCCCTGGAACGCGCTGTCGGCGAAAGCACGTGGGACTCAGTGAGGGAGAGGCCTGCAGGCAGCTGACGGAGAGGTTGTGTCAAAAACTATTTCCACTCCTAGCTACATTAGAATAATTAATTTCAAATTGCAATTTGTTTGAAGGTATGTGTGTGCCCTAATTTTAGATTTTAGCTCACCAATAGCAAGCCTAATTAGTCAACAGATTCAAGCACACACATGCATTAGCAGCAGGGCGCCAACAACTTTTCCCTTGGTCCAATATTCGAGTTTCCACTGGGGCCCACCATGTCAGTGGCCTTGTAAGACCTCCATCCTCTCAATCACCTCCTTGATATCTCACCCCTCTATTTCTCCCCTCCATCTCACACTCCCCCCTGTAATTTTCTCCCTAGCCCCTCTCTATCACTCTCTCCCTCTTAGTTTTGTCTCTCTCACACTTTTCCTCTCTCTCACTTCTCTCCCTTCTCCTAACTCTCTGCCTTTTTCACCCTCTCACTCTCACCCCTTCTCTCTCCTCCATCTCTATCACTCTCCTGCTCTCTCACTGTTCCCTCTCTCTCACTGCTCTCCCTCTTTCAAACCCCTTCTGTTCACTCTCCTCTCACTCTCTCCTTCCTCCTATGCCCTCTACCCCTCTCTCCTGCACCCTCTCCCGCCTTCTGCTCTCCCCCCTTCTCCCCCGAAATGCAATTTATGTCCTCCACACTTAATTTCCATCCACACTCAATTACCCCCCATTCAAAGCACACACAAACATTTTTATCTTGTGGTGTTAGGTCTCTGGTCCCATGTTGGGTTGATGCAGAAGTTGGGTCCGACTTCTTGGTGGTCACAATTTTAGGAGGGGGTGGATGGATTGGTGTGAAAACCCTGCCGCAGCAGCTGTGGAGAGCTGGGGCCTGGCAGCAACCAGAGAACCAGCAGCCAGACACACAAGTTAGGTTGGACCACTGGCTGTGCCAAACTTCCAATGTCGGGCGGCTGGGCCCTCTGCAGCTGCCGGGCCTGCAACAATTGTCCCACCTCTCCCCCCCTGTCTGTGGCCATGATTTGCAGCAGTTAAAAAAACAAAATCCACTATAATTTTTAGACATCTGATTTTTGAACCAGTTTAAACTGCACTATAGCTCACACATACAGTACAGTAACACATGTAGGCCTGAATACATCAAACTCTGTTAAAGTGGAGTTAATATTGCACTAGGTTAAAAAAATATTGCTGGTCTAATTACTGCAATTTAAAAATGAGATTCATCAAGTTTGCGGTAATAATTTAAGGGATTCGATATTTGAGCCAAAGTATCCTGATGGCTTTCTTGTCCTAACCTTAATGCTTTTTACAGCATCTTGCCTCCAGCCTATTCTAACATCAGTGCTCGTGAGTTGGTGGGGGAGAGGGAGGACGGCGCAGAGGAGCGGCAAGTGGGAGTGGAGTGACCGGAGGGCGGGGGGTTAGTGGTGGGGGAGAGGGAGGACAGTGCCGAGGAGCGGTGGGTGGGAATGGAGTGACCGGAGAGTGGGGGGTTGGTGGTGAGTGAGAGGTGAGGCCTGCGTGGTAGTGGCGTGACCGGAGGGAGGGGGGTTGGTGGTGGGGGAGAGTTGAGGACGGCACTGAGGAGCGGCGGGTGGGAGTGAGTTACTGGAGGGTGGGGGGTTGGTGGTGGGGGAGAGGTGAGGCCTGCGCCGAGGAGCGGCGGAGGTGTGTGGGGGGTGAGGTGTGTGGGTTCGCCAAGTTGTTCTCCTTAGGTTCCAACTGCAAGTGAGATGGTCCTTGCAATGTGAGGGGTGGGGTGAGGGGGGAGGGTGGTGGGGGGTGCGCCGTGGCCAATGACACAGGGGGAACACAGGTCAAATCACACAGGGGGAAGACATACACACACAAACATTATTTGAGACTTATAGATATAGATTACCCATTATATACGAAGGTAAGATAGGGCTAGAACACCAGCCTGAAGTAGGTGATAAAATATTTACGGTATTTCCGGTGTTAATCCCGTTCCGATAAATTTTGAAACATTATGCATGGCCGTTAATACCCCAAAAATTGGCATTATATCTCTTTTTGATCAAATCTGATATTTTGAACGGATCTGATGAAAAAAAACTGCATTCTTTTTGGCCGTGCAATCTAGATCTATTGCACTCTTTGGTGATAATACCGCATTTTAGGTTACCGCAGCTTGGTTTATCATGGCCATAGGGCTTTCAATTGAAACCCCTTAGGAACCAAATACATGTCACACATCCCATGCTACTGATCATGTCATTGTTTTGTTTTGTTTTTTTCTCTATGCAGTGGAGGAAATTAAATAAACACAGTGGAGGAAATACAATGGACACTATAAAATTGGTAGCGTAGGAAGCTACTGAAATGGTCTACTTTGATGTGGTTTGCCTGCTTGACATGTTTGGTTCAAAATTGTTACCAAATGACATAAGAAAAGACATACTGGTATAGAAATGAATATGTACAAATATGGCCCAAGAGGGGTCAAAAAAGCCCTAAAATATGCACTCGCTGAAGGATAGAAAGAAGAGACCATATAAGTCCAGGAGATACCAATATCTCTACACCTATAGGTACTGTAAGTATGCTCTGAATGAACTGCTGACTCAAAGACCTCTTAAAGAGGTCCACAAGATTGACCAAATGTTGAGAACAATAAAATTTTATTAACCTGCAAATAAACTATTACAATGTAGTGAATGTACATACAGTGACGTGATGTTTGAAATCCTCCTAGGGGTGGAAGCCCAGAACTGCGTATAGGATCTACTGTGCCTGTACCAGATAAGATCGTCTTTTAATATAAATCAGAATAATCTGAATCTGTATGGTGGTATGTTCAGAACACAATGCGTATGTAAATTAATGCATACATATTTAAGGTCATATAATGGATCTAATCCTGAATCTTTATGGTGGTATATTCAGGACACAATGCATACAGTATGTAAATGTATGCATACATTTCTCAATATATACAGGGATATTGGTCCAAATGACTGTGTCCAATTTTAACCTAGAATTCAAAGGAAATAAATGACCAACTAGTAGTGTACACTGTTACAAATGCAGCTCCAAAAAGGGTAGAGCCAGCAGTAATAACCTCTATACACACAGATAAGAGATGACACAATAAAAAGATGCAATATGTGGCATATTGTTCACTGATGTCTGTGATGGGGTAGTTATACATAGTAATAGTGATCAAGCAAGTAGGGAAAATATGGTCTTAATATACATACAATCATATCAGAGACCCAGATAAGGATAAACTATATAGGGATTCCCAAATGGTGCTCTGTATTGATCTCCCTGAGTGTCTAGTCATGATTGATTACTGTGGTGAGAGACACGGAATATCAATATTGGCACTGCTTAATCCCAAAGTAACCAATATAACATAATACAACATAATAGCCACATACAGAGCTAAAAGGCTCTAATATATCATTGGTAAAGAAAACATTGTATCACATCTCAGTATTCCATCTAGCAGTTAGGCTGCGGTCCCAGTGCTTTCTACAGTGCATGCTTCGGCGTGCGCTGTGTGTACAAGCATCACCCCTCAATGTGGTTGGGCCCAGTACGCACCTTCACGTGGAAAATGCAGCCGTGTGGCAGTACAAGATTTTTCAAAGACGATGAAATTAAGTTTGCAGTTTGTGACGGAGGTGTGGCCCCTCCCCCGCCGGTGGTTCAGCCAATGAGGGCGAAACAGCCACGAGAGGTCATGGCCACGCCCCTGCAAACCCCCCATCACGCCCCCTCCCATTGTAAACTCTCCCTCTCTCCCAGGACCGCAAATCGCGGTGCAATGCTGTGCACGCGCCGACTCCCCCACCGGGCGCGCTTGCTACAGTGCTGACTGGGACCGCAGCCTTATAAGGTATGCTTCAGATGTTATAGGGGCAAACTAAGATTATGCCGCCTGCTAACATAGGCATCTCTATACACACATGGATATCCTATTTCCGGATAAACCACAATACTGGCCGTATGCTGAGGATCCCAAGATGGCGCCGTCACACCCACAAGAACGCCACCATTGTGACATCAATAAAATCCCCAAGGCACGGGGGCGCAGGACACAGCAGTGCGGAACCGGGGGAGCGGAGAAGGAAGGAGAGAGATAGACCGAGATAGATAGCAGAGAGACAGAGAGATACAGAGAGAGAAGAGAGAGAGTAGAGAGATAGGAAGAGAAGTGATGAGAGAGAGAGAGAGAGAGAGAGAGATGATAGATAGCAGCCATATCGATATAGATAGAGAGATAGGAGAGATATATATATAGATATAGTAATATAGAATCATATATATAGATATATAGTATCATAATATAGTATAAATATATAAAATATATATATATATAATATAATAAAAGAAGAAAAAAAGCGCCAAATCCTAGTGCATTACTGTGCAAAAATCGATATATTTATTCCCAAAATCTCAATAAAAATGAATACAAACATAAAACAATTAAAAGCATGTGTATGAGATTACTCATGCTCTAGGACCAGGAAACGCGCTCTGCTACTGCTCTGCTGTGTATTTACTCCGTGACCCAATGGATCAGATGCTGCCTCCGTTGTTCACCGCCGCAGGAACTGACGTATCAGGCACTCGCGATGGTCTCTCAACCGGGTACACACACCAGATGCTCCTTGGTTCCCACCGGGGGACGGTTAGAATGCCGCGGACCAGCGGATGACGTCACGGGAGTTGTCTAGGACACCGGATCGGTTAGAATAGAAATTCGGAGAAGTTCAGTGGGCAAGCGTGTGGTTGTGAAGTCCACTGCACTCTTCCCTACGCGTTTGCAGATTAACTGACTTCTTCAGGGGATGTACATAGGTGAGACAGGACAGGGGCTAAACAAAAGAATGAACCTGCATTGCCACAGCATCACATGCGGAACAAGAGACAGTCCTGTTGGCGAACATTTCTCTGACTCTGGCATAAGATGAACGATGTGAGGGTTGCCATACTCAAAGGTAATCTTAAAACCCCGAAAGAGAGACGGTTGCATGAATACAAATTATGCAACTGTTGGGACCTTAGCAGTGGCCCTCTAAACAGAGATCGAAATTTATGAGTCATTACTGACACTAGCGAACTCTCTTCCCATGAGGCTAAGGCCAGTCTCTACATAGTGTGCTATATGTATGCACACAAAGCTGTCTCTCACACATACTAATACTCCTTATTTCTCCATCCATATACACCAATAGGGACCATAGTATCCACACACAATTTTAGTTGTGCTACAAACTCTCACATTTCCACACCCACACCAACCATTTATATCCCTCTCACTCCACACACACCTTTGTGTTAGAGCACTGTTTATACTTGGCTTCCATCATTTTTATTCACACTGATACACATACACACTCTTTCTTCACTTGCTTTAGTTACCCTTTGACACCTCTAGCCATAAAACACATCCACACCGGGAGGACAAGCACAGATAACATTCCAAGAGACACTGTTTTCAAGTTATCCTTGCTTCATTCATTGTAAACATCGCGGAAGAAGAGATCAGTGTATCTCGAAAGCTCGCACAAATAAAAGCATTGTTAGCCACAGAACGGTTCATCTATTATTTTTTGATATTGAAGCTCGGCTAACACGGTACTGATACCTCAAATGGTAATATATATATATATATATAATATATATATATATATATATATATATATATATATAATATATTAGAGAAAAAGAGAAAAGAAGTGCCCGATCCTTGTGGAAAAATCAGATGAACAAAGTTTTAATATCTCAGGACAAGACAAATGCACACTTACAATTTGTCTGATAAAATAAAGCATGTTATGGGACCTGCCCATGCACCAACTGAGGACTCCGCGGTCTCTTCTTTGTGTGTGAGTGTCAGTATTGGCTCCAAAAAGGATGTTGCTGTCATGCCTGTCTCCAGGGGAGTAATCCTTGGTGTTTGTGAGCACTCAATCTCCACATGCAGCCGCCCATAGCCTTTCTTCTCACACTTGAAACCGGAAAAAAATCTTCAGGCAAGTCCTTGCCTTCTCACGCTGGTGCTGGGAGCTGCCCTGTCACTGTAGGCTCACTGCCAGATATCCCTACGCGTTTCTGTCACTTTAATATATTATATATATACACATACATATTGTGACAGAAACCAGGGGATGGTAATAAATTCCTTATATAGGGCTCCCAGGATACTGAACAGATTCTATCCTGTTTAGGCTGGAAAGTGCAGCCTCAGAATGCATGCACTCCATCCCACAGTTTGGCAAGTGCTGGAACTGAGGGATGAGGGATCCAGACCAGAGTTTGTCTGCTGCCTGATTTCTGTCACCTGTCCTGCTAGATAGAGATCAGGTATTTAAGGCTGATTTCCTGGTTCCTCTCCCCTCTCCCCAAGAGCCTGGAGGCAGGAAGGCTGCTGGAAGCAGAGAGGGGAAACGCCTCTCCCCAAACAGGTTAAATCATTCTGTTCCTTTTTCTCTAAAACTGCAAAGTTCCTTATTTGGTTGTTGGAAGTGGATAAGCCGCTCCAAACCCAGTCAGTGAAAACCTCAGTTAAGTTATTGCTCAGGTGAGCAGGGTTTTGTTTGCTTATGTATTATTTTGTATTCCATGTTGCAGTCTCAGTGCCTGGGACTGAATAAACTAGCCTGTTTAAAGGAACAGCACGTTACGCCTCGTCATTCAACCTACCCTAAAAGACTGTGTTCTAACAGTCCTGGACAGACGGCGGAGCCCCGGAGTAAGCCGTTTGTCACATATGGTGGAGAATGCGGGCAGAACACTAAAAGGTCTGTGGGTAAAAGAACATTAAAAAAACAAAGGGAGGGGGGGTTTCCAAACAAGATGGAAGACGTGGTGAGTGCGCTGGTACGCAATGTCGCTGCCCAGAAAGAGAGGAATGAAACCCAGCAACAGCTGTTAATAGCCCAGCAAGAGACTAATGCAAACCAGCAACGGACTAATGCAAACCAGCAACAGACGAATGCAGCCCTGCAAAATGCGAATGCAACCCAGCAACAGACGAATGCAGCCCTGCAAGTGGCGTATGCAGCCCTGCAAGAGGCGAATGCAACCCAGCAAGAGACAAACCGCTTGCTGAGAGAGGAGCAACAATGGTTCGCCCAGGGCTTACAGCGGGAACTCGAGGTCCTGAGAGAGGCTATCATTCAGACTCCACTGGCAGAGGCAGGCCCAGTCCCGAAAATGACCAAGGCAAGCCACTACCTTCAGAAGATGGGGCCCTCGGATGATGTTGAAACCTATCTTCTCACTTTTGAACGCACGGCACAGAGAGAGGGTTGGCCAGAAGCTGAGTGGGCCAGTCTAATCACACCCTTCTTAAGCGGCGAACCCCAGAAGGCTTACTTTGATCTAGAACCAGCCGAAGCTAACATCTATACAAAATTGAAGTTCGAGACCCTCGCCCGCCTCGGCGTAACCACGGCCGTTCGCACCCAAAGGTTCCACGCATGGTCCTTCATGTTGGATATAGCCACCCGATCCCACATGTATGACCTCATCCACCTCGCTCGGAAGTGGCTACAACCCGAGATCAACTCAGCAAGCCACATCGTGGAACGGTTGGTCATGGACCAGTTCATGAGGAAACTTCCCTCTGCCCTATGCCGTTGGGTCAGTCAGAGTGACCCCCACAATGCAGACGAGCTGGTGGCCCTCGTAGAAAGGTACAATGCAGCAGAAGAGCACCTGCAACCCACAGTCATGGAGCATCCCCACTACCCAAGGTTCCAGGACTCTTCCAGGACAGTAAAAGGGTACCAGGGTTAAGGGGGGCTGAAGAACAGCGACCGCCTTCACACAGCACAGCAACAGTGGCTCGCATACTAAGGGCAACAGCCAACATGGAGAGCCGAAAAAGGGCTCTGAGTGGGACGCAGACTATGTACCTAAATGTGTAAATTGTTATGAGAGGGGCCACACCGTGAAAGTTTGCCTACTAAATACTGAACCAATGCAATGCAACAGCGTTGAACCTTATTCGTTGTGGTCTCAATGTATGGGCCCTAGCCCAGAGGACCCCTTGAATAACCATCTCTGGGCATTTGTAAAGGTAAATGGTAAGAGGGTTCGGGCACTACTTGACTCTGGGAGTATGGTTACACTAGTGTCCGAATACCTGTTGCCAATTGGGAAAAAACAGGTAAACAGTTCACAAAGAGTGGCAATTTGTTGTATACATGGGGATAATCACGAATATTCCACTGTTGATGTTCTTATTGAAACAGAGTTTGGTTCTTTAGATTTCAACGTGGGTATAGTACCCAAACTGGCACATGATGTGTTAATAGGGACCAACTTTCCCAATTTTCTAAAAATGTGGTCCTCCTCTCAGAATAGCGCCCAGAGTTCAATAGCGGACCATAAAGAAGTAACAGAAGAAACAAATCCTTTCCCTTTTTCAGAAATGGAGGTTGACGAGGGCCCAAATGAAAAGGGGAAAGAGAAAGAGTGCTATAAAATCCCCTTTCCCATGGCCACCTGGTAGGGAATACCCCAAATCAAGATGTTGAACAGGCACTTACCACCCCAGAACAGGATAAGACCTTCGCTGAGCTAGAGGTCAGTCCTGGGAGTTTTAAGAAGGCCCAGTGGGAAGACCTCACATTAGCGGAAGCCAGGGGGAATATTCGGGACCAGAATAGTACTCCGGGCCAACCAGATAGGTCACTTGTCTACCCCTACTTCGAGGTAGAGAATGACCTAGTATATCGGGTTGATAAAAGGAAATCCATTATAATTAAACAATTATTGGTACCACGGACATTCCGTAATGTAGTATTACACCTCGCACATAGTCACCCATTGGGGGACACCTACTGTCCTGGCAAGCTTTATTCTAAAGCTTGCCGGGTGCATAGCGGGCTAGCCACGGGTCTGTTCTCCGTTTAAAACGGATTTTCCCGTGCGGCGGCTGCTTCAATAGATAAGCGCTAATGGCGCTTATTATTGAAAGCGCCTGAGGCGCGGGAAAACCGTCTGAAAATGGCCGAAGACAGCCATGCGCCGCACGCAGCTATTTTTAAACTGCAGGGGGCAGCCACATTAGCTTTAAGCTGGCCGCATGTGTAGGGGTGGAAAAGACAAAAGAAAAGGTTCTCCGAAGCTTCTATTGGCCTGGGGTTCTGGCAGAAATGACAAATTATTGCTCCTCATGCCCAGAATGTCAGATCACAGCACCGTTCAAAGTGTATCGTAGCCCATTGGTACCCCTCCCATAAGAGATGTACCATTTGACCGGATTGCTATGGATCTAGTAGGACCCCTAATAAAGTCTGCTAGGGACATCAGCATATATTGGTAATATTAGATTATGCCACCCGATATCCGGAGGAAATTCCCCTACGTAGCACCTCTGCTAAAAACATAGCAAAAGAGTTAATAGTCCTATTTACCCGGGTCGGAATTCCTAAAGAGATCTTAACTGACCAGGGAACACCATTTATGTCCCAAGTAACAAAAGAGTTATGTAAACTCCTAAAAATCAAGCATCTCAGAACCTCAGTCTATCATTCACAAACAGATTGTTTAGTGGAACGATTCAATAAAACCTTAAAAAGAATGTTACGCCGGGCGGTCGATAAGGATGGGGAAAACTGGGATTGTTTGTTACCCTACCTGTTATTTGCCATTAGGGAGGTTCCCCAATCATCCACAGGCTTCTCCCTGTTTGAACTATTGTATGGCTGACATCCAAGGGGCTTACTGGATATAGCCAAAGAGACTTGGGAACACGGGGTTATCCCTTACAGAAGTGTAATAGAGCATGTTGCCCAGATGCAGGACCGCATAGCTGCAGTCCTACCTATAGTGAGGGAACACATGGAAAAAGCTCAAGAGGCACAGAGGAATACGTATAATAAGGGTGCTAGGGTCAGAATTTTTTTTCCAGGCGATGGGGTGCTAGTTCTGGTTCCCACCGTAGAGAGTAAATTCCTTGCTAAGTGGCATGGGCCATATGAGGTCTTGGAAAGAGTGGGAGAAGTAAATTACAAGGTGAGACAGCCAGGTAGGAGGAAACCTGAGCAAATTTACCATGTAAACAAACTTAAGCCCTGGAAAGATAGAGAGGTCTTCTTAACCCTAGTACCCCCAGGTCCGTCAGAGAATCGAGAAACTGACCCAGAGGTTAGCAAATCTGAAACCCTGTCCATTCATCAGAAACGAGAGGTCCAGAATTTAGTGAGAAGGAACAAAGAAGTCTTCTCTACACAGCCAGGTAGAACTAGCGTAATTGAACATGACCTAGTCTCTGAACCGGGGGTCCGAGTTAACCTTAAACCGTACCGAATCCCAGAGGCCAAAAGAGAGGCTATAAATTTTGAGGTTAAAAAAATGCTAAAACTAGGGTAATTGAGGAATCCCAAAGTGGGTGGAACAGCCCTATAGTTTTAGTCCCAAAGCCAGACGGTACAACAAGGTTTTGCAATGACTACCGTAAACTAAACGCTGTGTCAAAATGTGATACTTATCCTATGCCCAGGGTTGATGAACTGGTAGAGAGACTGGGCAGCGCCCAATATTTCACGACCCTAGACCTAACAAAAGGGTACTGGCAGGTTCCCCTCACAGAAAGGGCAAAAGAAAAGACAGCCTTCTCAACCCCAGACGGCCTCTTTCAGTATAGGGTGCTGCCTTTTGGCTTACATGGAGCTCCCGCCACATTCCAAAGAATGATGGATAAAATTTTAAAACCACATGCTCGGTATGCTGCCGCCTACCTGGATGATGTGGTAATCCATAGTGAAGATTGGCAATCCCACCTTCCAAAGGTCCAAACTGTGCTTGACGCAATTCGGTCTGCTGGGCTAACTGCTAACCCCGCTAAATGCACTATTGGTCTGGAGGAGGCCAAGTATCTGGGATATTCTATTGGCAGAGGTTTACTCAAACCCCAAACACTCAAAGTAGAGGCGATACAAAATTGGCCAAGGCCAGTTACAAAAAAACAAGTATGGACCTTTTTGGGATTAATTGGCTACTATAGAAGGTTTATTCCCAATTTTGCAACTAAGGCAACCCCACTAACCGACCTCACAAAAGCAAGAGGGCCGCTAATGGTAAAGTGGTCCCCCAAAACCGAACAGGCCTTTAGAAGCCTGAAAGAAGCTCTCTGTGCCCAGCCAGTGTTGGTCACACCTGACTTCTCTAAAGAGTTTTAGCCCAAACCGACGCATCTGAGGTAGGGCTGGGGGCTGTACTCTCCCAGGAGTCTCAAGGTGAGGAGCACCCCATCCTTTATTTAAGTAGGAAACTAAATCCCCAGGAGAAAAATTACTCCATAGTCGAGAAAGAGTGTCTCGCAATAAAGTGGGCTGTAGAGACGCTCAAATACTATCTGTTGGGGAGGAAATTCCGGTTGGTCACAGATCATGCACCCCTCACCTGGATGTGTCAAAATAGAGAGAAGAATGCTAGAGTGACCAGGTAGTTCCTAAGCCTACAACCCTTTAAATTTTCTGTGGAACACAGGTCAGGGCACAAACATGGCAATGCTGACGGGTTGTCAAGGATGCACTCCCTAATATCCATGGTCGCTCATCCCTCAAGGTCTGAGCTGGGGGGGAGGATATGTGACAGAAACCAGGGGATGGTAATAAATTCCATATATAGGGCTCCCAGGATACTGAACAGTTTCTATCCTGTTTAGGCTGGAAAGTGCAGCCTCAGAATGCATGTACTCCATCCCACAGTTTGGCAAGTGCTGGAACTGAGGGATGAGGGATCCAGACCAGAGTTTGTCAGCTGCCTTATTTCTGTCACCTGTCCTGCTAGATAGAGATCAGGTATTTAAGGCTGATTTCCTGTTTCCTCTCCCCTCTCCCCAAGAGCCTGGAGGCAGGAAGGCTGCTGGAAGCAGAGAGGGGAAACGCCTCTCCCCAAACAGGTTAAATCATTCTGTTCCTTTTTCTCTAAAACTGCAAAGTTCCTTATTTGGTTGTTGGAAGTGGATAAGCCACTCCAAACCCAGTCAGTGAAAACCTCAGTTAAGTTATTGCTCAGGTGAGCAGGGTTTTGTTTGCTTATGTATTATTTTGTATTCCGTGTGGCAGTCTTAGTGCCTGGGACTGAATAAACCAGGCAGTAGCCTGTTTAAAGGAATAGCACGTTACGCCTCGTCATTCAACCTACCCTAAAAGACCGTGTTCTAACAGTCCCGGACAGATGGCGGAGCCCCGGAGTAAGCCGTTTGTCACAATATATAATCACATCGCCGGAAGAAGAGATCAGTGTATCTCGAAAGCTCGCACAAATAAAAGCATTTCGTTAGCCACAGAACGGTATCATCTATTTATTTTTTGATTATTGAAGCTCGGCTAACACGGTACTGATACCTCTACATCACAATATATACATACATACATACATACATACATACATACATACATACATACATACATACAAACAAGAAAAGCCAACTCCACAGCACAATACTATTATACAATTTATTAAAGAAAAAATGCACTCACATAGTCGGTTTAAAAAAACATGCATTTCAGAGAAATAACGGTTGATGGACGTCACCAGTTAGAGAATGGATATTTTTTTCATTTTCTTGTAATGCCTTCAACACAACAGCTTGAATTTCTTGCTGTACCATTGTTTTTTTTAACAGTGTCCAATTTATTAATGTATGGAATTACAGTAGGCTTCTAAAGAAATGTAATTTTTCATCTGCATTGTCCTTAAATGCATTACTCATCAGTTCTAATTTTTTTCTCTTCTAGAGAAATCAATTCGTTTTTTTTAAATTGCTTGACGTCTTAATTTTTTTTTTTGTGGTTGTGGCTCTGGGGATGTTGCAGTGTCACACAATCATTCTTCATCTAGTGTCACATCTCCAGATGTGTCTTCTATACGTTCGTTAAGTTCCAGATTTGACACCGTTTGTGCAGGAGTAATTTGCTCAATGAGAAACTCTATCATTTTGAAGAACGGCCAAGAAGAAGTGTTTTCGTACGCACTTGTACTGTACCTGCATCCCCATAGCATGTAGTTTTAATTTTCTTAAGTTCTCTGCGAAAAAATCTCTTAAATGCTCCCACTTGTCTTTCGTTACTGTACGTCACCAAACAATAAAACACAGCACACCGTTCAACATTTAATGGTAAAGCAATTTAACAAACTTTTAGGCCATAGAACAACCATTCTGTCACTAAATACAGTTTTAAGGCTATAGCTCAAGCATTCTGCCATTAACAATTTTACACACTTTTTTTCATTAAACATTGCACACAATTTTTAAAAATGATTAAATCAATGTAATTACTTGTTATGGACAATACAGTATTTCTCCAATTTCTTATCATAATGTATCATGCCTGTACCGGTCGGGGTAAGCCTTGCTCCGCTGGTTCCATAATAGCTCTCTTTTAAAAACCTTAGAGATTAATTGTTCTATAGTACAATTATCCATATTGTATAAACTACTAAAGTACCACAACTAACACACATAAAGACTTGGGCAGTAACTAGGCAGAAAAGTTGAGCTTTGCCCTCATTGGTTGAAACGTTGTCACGTGAGGTGTCCGTCACATCTAAATCCAAGAATTTTGTCTCCTCTAGAATCTGCCGCGCCGTCGAGCTTCTACGTACGCCCCATCGCGTGCACTATGGCCGCCATCATTGAGGTCAATGCTTTTGTTCGCGCATGAGTGGTCGCGCTAACTATGGCCGCAGCCATAGTATTCCAGTACGCCAATACACCTCTGTGCAGTGAAACAGCGGCCCCATGTGGAGCAGAGGATTTCTGTGGAACCACGTTAACGCTCCGGTTTTCATTCAGCCTTCACACGATATCCTTATACAGTAAGACAGAGACCCTGTTACTGGTTAACTGCACCGGACGGCACATGTGTATACACAGATAAGCTGATATTCTATATTTACTTTACCTTGTAAGGGCACTTGCATACACAGTTATCGTTCAACTGTTGCACTTACCATTGTGTCCACATTTTATTGTATTTTTGTAAAGCGTTGTGTTCCATTTTTCTATTTTTCCCGCTGTTTTACCTACTATCCATACCTTTGTAGGATCATTTGCTACGTGAACTATTTGTTTGATTAAAACTTGGATCATGCTTCGGGAGTTTGCGCTTCTTTTTCTTTGCTTTTGTGGGTTTTCTCCTGGACCTGGTCGGTGTCCTTTTGAGGCTGCAGATTCTGCATGGAGATCCTTTTCTAAGTATTTTCTTTTCTGCTACAAATACTCTGCTGGATAAATACTTTTTGAGACTTTGTTTCTCCTATTCGGAACTTTAATTGTTGATACAAACAATTGTTTTTTTTCACTGTGATTTGTTATATTTCTTATACAGTGTCACTATTATTAGTGATTAGCACATACATTCACCTGCATTAGCGGCATTTTTGCCTTTTTCTTTCTTATTTAAATTATGCTTGACGTTGGCAACTGGCATTACAACCATCCACACACTGCAAATGTCTAATGTCAGTGTTTTGATAGCAGTAATGTCAAGTTTAGGTATAACTTATAAACGTAATGTTAAGTCCCCGTGTTAACCTTAATAGATTCTAGTGCATAGGCAATGTCATGATAATGCCCCATTTGCATGTCATTTTTTTAATGTCATAATCACTAACATCCGATATTTATCTTTATGGGAGAAAATATGGCTTAACGTTACATAATTGTCCTCTAAAAATACAGTTACTCGTCATGCAACGTTAAGTTACAATATTACAACGTTAATTTACAGCTTACAACGCTTTGGCCAAAGGGATAAACTAAATGACCCTTTTTCAAGAGAATATATAAGTATTTTACTGTGCATTTTTGTCATGTAGGATGTAGCATTGGGCTTCTCTGTCATCTTAAGTTACATTATGTTAATGTCACGTGACTTAACAGAGCTTTATGGATTTGGGCCTGAGGGATCTTTAACCTTCAGCCACAACTTTCTTTAAATGCTTGCCAATTATTCTTACAGAAGTTTGCAAACATTGGTGAAGTGTCCGCCCAGTTTGATTCTGTAAATAACAAATGCTGCTCAAATGTGATTACAAAAAATGCCCTAGAACATTTGTAAAGTGCACTCCATCTTGAGGAATATGCTGAAAGGTATAAATGGCACCTACAGTACATTTATGTCACTTTCTACATCGAATGTTAAGGTACTGCGATCATTTGTCTCCCTACTCTTTCTCTCTTCCATCAGAAATCAATTTTATTAGATATAGGGGGTTATTTTTTTTAACTGAGAGAGTGCAACTAGCCCTTGAAGTCAATGGGTGTTTTCGTGCTATAGTGCTCTGATTGGTGTAATAACAGTTTGAAAACCCTCCTTTGGGGTTAATTCTATATCTGCTGAAGCAGCCTTTTAATAGTTAAAAAGGAAACCCATTAAAAAGCAATTGGAGATTTTACTTTGATACATATTGTGCTTTTTTTGCACTGATTTTACCCTCATTCTATTTCTAAGAACATTTTCTGAAACAATTCTTATTGCATGATAAATGGTCCGGGATTCACTAAGCCGCTTCATGAGGGAATAGCATCCTGATCCCGTAGTTTCTGCCATTAACCCAAATGGGAGTTAGCCTCGGATTAGGGTGCAATACCTACATCGCGGTCATAGTTCATTGGAGTTCACTTTGGGCAAATACATTGTTTGCTTTATAAGAAAAACAAACAATAGACTAATTACAGACACAAAATTAAACTGTACAAAGAGGCATTACACAAGTGGTCCTCTTTTATGGATTGTACCAATTAAAAACAATGTTAGTGTACTTTAAATCATTACTGGTTGACACAGTAATTTAGAAGAAATTGAATTTCAATTTAAAAAATGACTCCTTTACCAAAAATGCAGCTTTTATCCTGTCGGCCACAGTTTACAATAAGCATGCTTGTAAAGGAGGACACGACTCAGTGTATATTTGTCTTTTTCTCCAAGACTGTGATTTAATATCACATATGTTGTACAAATTTATTCTGAAATGAGGTGTGGAAAGTTATCCCTGATTTATTTACAATATTGTGGCAAAAAAAAAGGTTTTTCACTTATGTATCTGTGTGTACTGAAAATGTAAATAGTGAGAAAATCACTAGCTATTTGCATACGTAATTAGATTTATACATGTAAAATAAGTTGAATGAGGTATACTAGCCTTATTAGGAAGATATACATGCAAAATAAAATCTTAATCTGATTTAGTATTTTTGTGCTGATCACAAAAACTTTTTTATAAGAAGGTATTAGTTTGTATTGTGAATATATAACAGTGAACACAATATAGTTTATATGAAAGTGCCTCAAAAATCCAACACATTATTGTTGCAACTGCCACTTGGATTTAATCATAGAAACTTAGTATTAGGCAATCAACAATATGTTGTAGGCTTTGCAATAACAAGTATGTCCTTAACCCCTCTTACATATAGACTGTTCATTGTTTTAAACCAATCTATTTCCCTTGTTGGCACCAGATAGTCTGCATTTATGATGTCTTATAATTGATCTCTTCTTCAGCAGATGTTGCCTGGCAACCAATGCTCTCAAGCTTCCTGTCATCCTGTGGGGGATTTCCCTGCATTGCATCTTAAAAGTATCTAAATATAAATATCCGTGGCTGAAGATAGTGCAGATGTGAGAGGATTCAGTTATCCTTCTGAAACCATGATGAAACTACAAGATACTCTGTATGAAAAGGACTTAGATTAGCTCACCAAATAAAAACACCAATTCGATATATATAGATATATATAGGGGGCCATAGGCAACGAGATGGGATCTCGCTCTCCTCTCTCTCTCTACTCTCTCTCTTCTCTCTCTCTCCTCTCTCTCTCCTCTCCTCCTCTCTCCTATCTCTCTCTACTCCTCTCGTCTCGTCTCTCTCCTCTACTGCTCAGTCCCCCCTTGCAGATGGCACACACACACACCTGGAAATAGGTGCTTGTCCCATACAGATAATGCATAGAAAGTCTCCTTACCCGAGTAAATCCAGGATCCCAGATCACGAGGCAGAAAGAGGCAGCACACTAGGAGGTACAAATAAAGCGTGTATTCAGAAGAGAAACTGGCACAAAACCCGACGTTTCGGTCCTTGACACAGGACCTTTCTCAAGTGGAGTGCTCCCTTGAGAAAGGTCCTGTGTCAAGGACCGAAACGTCGGGTTTTTGTGCCAGTTTTCTTCTGAATACACGCTTTATTTGTACCTCCTGAGTGTGCTGCCTCTTTCTTGCCTCGTGATCTTGGGATCCTGGATTTACTCGGTAAGGAGCATTTATTATATATATATTATATATATATATATATATTATATATCATATAATTATATATATATTTATAATTATATATATAATATATATATACTATATATTATAATTGGGTAATTTATTCCCCCCCAAAAACATTTCAAGCTAAAAAAAAGAAATACAAGATTAAACATTAGGATGAACACAATACATAAAATAAAGATATTAAATGAAAGACTGGTTGTGATTCATTATTCAAATGTTTAGGTAAATAGATACCGTGTCTGTTTTTAAAGATTTTCAGACAGGGATTATCTCAGACTGTAGGTTTCCAAAGGAGATTCTGGGAACTGTTAGCAGTCATTCACCTATGGATCGAAGTGCGGAAGTGGGAGTTTAGGGGAGCTAGTTGAATGTCAAGAAGCCAGTCTTAGAACAGATTTACCATCTAACAGGCAGCCGGTCATCTGATAATGTCAGCCAGTGGTACAGTAGCATGTACAACATGGGGGATTAGATCAAGCTCTGGGGCACTCCACGACAGGAAAATTGGTACAGAGGAGTATTTTTTTATTCATAAAAAGTTTTATCAGGAACTAAGACATTAGGAATTACCTCTCACAGGTTTTGGGCACAATTATGGAAACCATACAAGGTTACATTAAATGAAAAGGGTTATACATTATATTTAAAGACATTTCATGAACAGTTAAAGACAGTGGCACTGCTAGACATTCGCAGGCCCCCGGGCAAAAAATATTTCAGGGTCCCATTAATATTAATACTGACTGCAATTTTTTCTCCCTCCCCCATCCTCTATCTCATCATCCCATCCACATCCCTCCTCGTCATCATCACTCCCTCTCCTCATCATCATCACTCACCCTCCCCGTCATCATCTCACCCCTCCTACTCATCATCTCTCCTCATCCCCTCCTCATAATCTCTCCCCTCCTCATCATCATCTCTCCCCCTCCTCCTCATTTCTCCCCCTCCTCAGTTCTCCCCCTCCTCCTCTCTTCTCTCCCCCTCCTCATCTTCTTTATCCCCTCCTCATCTCCCCTCCTCCTCCTCCTCCTCCTCCTCCTCCTCCTCCTCATTTCTCCCCCTTTTCTCTCCTGCTCCTTCTCTCTCCCCCTCATCATCTCCCCCTCATCATCATCTCTCCCTCCCTCATCATCATCATCATCATCATCATCATCATCATCATCATCATCATC
>CM071570.1:213278474-213437243 GCA_036426205.1 Ascaphus truei
GTGTGTGTGTGTGTGTGTGTGTGTGTGTGTGTGTGTAAAAAAGATCTCTATCAAAAAAATAATTATGTATATCCCATAGTTAGTGGAAAATTTGTGAATTTAGATAATATAAATGTGGCACATAATTCACAAATTAATGAAATAGTGAATGCTAATTATCAGTGTAATATGAACCAATGTTAACAACATAAAGCATGTTTAGGGAGAAATGAGTGTAGACAGGGGGATGTGAGAACATATATTGGTCCAATAGTCCAGAGAATCAAAGAGGAGATGAACGATGGAGACTTCTGGCAGCTTTCTTGAGGACACACCAAATCCAAAGAACAATTCTATAATAAAAAATTAGAAAGCGCGCACTCCATGGTGTATTAACATAATAAAAATGTAATCAAGCTAAAATGTGGTACGATATGCACCCACATCAATAACAAAAATGTACAAGATATTGGAGAGGTCAATATTCACCACCCTGGAGTCAGGATACACAGTCCAAAATGGAAGTCCCAGGTACTGTAGTGCCGACGAGTATTCTAAAACAAATCTGGGGCAATCACCAACAAGACCCAGGTACATGCTGGGTACATGCTGGGTACATGCTGCAACATTTCAGTGACATTTCTGCAGAATATATCAAAAGGATTGCTACTGAGCATGGCAAATGTATGTAACAAAAGTCAGAAAAGCTCAATGCTACATCCAATTTGACAAAATATATATGGTAATAAGTATACAAACAAAGAGTTGCTGGGTGCACACAAATATGAAACTATGAACCAAAAATAGAAAATCAAAATTATACTTAACAGACGTCAAGGTGCTCGCTGATGGAAAGGGAACACCAACCAGTC
Organism: Ascaphus truei; assembly: GCA_036426205.1. Lineage (NCBI taxonomy): Eukaryota > Metazoa > Chordata > Amphibia > Anura > Ascaphidae > Ascaphus > Ascaphus truei. The sequence goes on from CM071570.1 coordinate 213,279,326, forward strand.
CAGTAGATATACAAAAAAACAGGAAGTCAGCAGCACACTCAGTTGAAAAAGGTAATTTAATGTAAATAAATCATCAGGCAATCAACATGCTCCAGAGCAACGTACGTTTCAGACCATAAGGTCCTTTCTCAAGCTCTAATCTATAATGAAGCAAGGACAGAATATATAGGAGGCACACACAAAAGGCACCAAAAACATAAAGATCAAAGCAGAAACAGCTGTGTAATCAAAGCTGCTTGTCAAAGTACTACAGCTGAGCATGCGCAGTAGCCAAAAACCTACACACACTACCCCTGATATTGCAATCACAACTGCATACCATCTACTCACTCAAAGTGTAATCCGTTGTGATGTAGGCTTCTTGGTGAGGTTACCTGCATCTCTCCGACTGCTGATTTCATAAACTAGTTAAAGGGAGACCCGCTTGTGCCCTGGACAACCAGCGTAACTGGAGTAAGCCTTGCGCATGCGCAAAGCTCAAGAAGTGTTTGGTGAGGGGGTGGGACTCAAAAAATGATCAACTACTGCCGATATGCATAAGCAGAGAGTGGTATGATAGTAACCACCTCTGCTGCCCCACAAAGGTATAAATCTCCAAAATAAACATTTGTAGCATCCAGCATGTCTCCCTGACTAGGCGACCCGTGTATTCCAATAGCCTGTGTGATCCAATTTAACCTAAAATAAGTACACTGGTACATACTGTAGTGCCGACAAGTATTCTAAAACAAACCTGGGGCAATCACCAACAAGACCCAGGTACATGCTGAGTACATGCTGGGTACCTGCTGCAACATTTCAGTGACATTTCTGCAGACAGACTAATGGCCCATCGGATTAACAGCGGGGGTCCCTGGCAGTCCCATTCAAACTGAATATGACTGCCAGGGACCCCTGCTGTGTTAATCATATGGGCCATTAGTCTCTGCAGAAAGGTCACTGAAATGTTGCAGCATGTACCCAGCATGTACCCAGCATGTACCTGGATCTTGTTGGTGATAGCCCAGATTTTCCAAGGCAAGTTTAAGGCAAGTTGAAGAATACTCGTCGGCGCACCTGTATACAGTGCATAAAAATGCCCTACAAACATAGACAGCACCAAATAAAATAAAGTGAAGTAGGGAAAACACATACAATGAATATATAAACAATGAAATATATAAACAATTAAATGAAAGGGGAGGAACGGGATGAGGAGGAGGAAGAAAAGGGGGAGAAAAATGGCTGTGGTTATACAGGGTAGGGAAAACATCAAAGGAGGGAGGATCAGATAATCATAATGAATCATAACAAACAAAATTACAATTCTACAGCAAAGTTAGAAAGTCCAATCCAGGGAAGCTAGTTACGCATTTTCAAACAATGGCAAGTAGCATAAACAGCACCGGTACAGTGACAGTATAGACAAGAGGTTTCATACAATGTCACGTAGAATACTTCAAAACACACACGAAAGTACATGGGAAACCCAGTTATAAGGTCATGTGAACAAACCAAGATGGAACAGGTGCACGTAACAATTGCATGGACTAACGGGTGCATATATGGTAACAGTCAACACAGAAGGAGAACACCGTATTAAACGCTACTATCCCATAATGCATCGTACCAGAAGATACCAACAGAGGCATCCCAAGACTACACAAAGTCGATTCCTCAGAATCCCGCCAGGTCATAGTCACGATTGAGACCAAGGGGATACAAAGTCCCCAATTGGTGTATCCAGAAGGCTTCTCGCTTTTAAGGATAAATATCCTGTTATCCCCACATCTCAGTTTCAAGACATGGTCTATAACCTGTACCCATAACTGGCTAATGCTGTGCCCAGCTAGTAAAAAATGAGCAGACGCTGGCTGATCTTGTACCCGACACCTGGTCGTGGATTTGTGTTGGCTTACCCTCTCCTTTAACTTTCGGGTGGTCTCGCCAACATAAGCCATGCCACAGGGGCACTTTATTAGATATACTACAAAATCGGTGTTACATGTAGCATAATATTTCATGTGGTACTTGTCACGGTAGCTTGTGACAGGCTGTAATTTACACCAAAACTATATATAAATATATATATACCTGGGTTTGAACTGGGACGAGACTTAGATATGATAAAATATAATTTATTCCTCTGCAGAAATGTCACTGAAATGTTGCAGCATGTACCCAGCATGTACCCAGCATGTACCTGGACCTTGTTGGTGATAGCCCCAGATTTTCCAAGGCAAGTTTAAGGCAAGTTTTAGAATACTCGTCGGCGCACCTATAGATGTAGTCTGTGTATCTTGATGGTGTGTCGGTGGAAGCCTGTAAACAGGCTGGCTGGACAGATGGTCCCGAAAAGGAGAGGCAGTGTCAGAGTGTGACAGATCCCCAGCGTGAAAAGTGGGAAACTGCCTTGCAGCAAGTTTGCTCAACTCCGTCCATCCTACGATGATGACATCACTTGCATCCAATGACGTTCACCCAACATATGTCGTCACTTAAACAGCGGCTTCCTCAAGGGAGTAATGATGACAGCATGGAGTTGAAATATATGGAGTTTAAATAAATTGCAGTAAACCAAGCAACATGCTTAGCCAATCAAATGAAAATAACTGTACAACAAATGGACAATAGAGAAACACACTATAAGTTCAGAGAACTGGCAATGTTGTGACCACGTTGTCATCCAGGTAAGGGGAGTGCATAGAAAACTTTGTGATATGTGAAAATACAAAAATACAAATAATGGTGGGCCTCCTGAAGCTGGGTTATCTGTTCTCTTAATTTGGAAATGTCAAGAGTCCACCGCAATCTGCCTCTCAGTTGTAGATTCCATGGCTTCCTCCAGTCCTGTGGTTCTCTCCTCCACTGCTGTGATCTCAGACCTGAGGCCGCTCAAAGCACTTTGTAGTTCTACATGTAATGTTTGTTTGATCTCTTTGACAAAAGCCTTCGTGTCACTTATGATGCTTGAAATTTGCTCTGAGTCAGAATCTGAGTAAGCCTCTTCTAGGCCTCATGCAATGGCTTCATTTTCTCTTTCTGGAGGTCGTGGAGTCATGTTTTTTTTTGCTGAAGAACGATGACACCTCCATTTTTTGCGGCTTATTAGGTGGCATTGTGTTTTTTCCTTGACATCAGCTTATCTTGTGATTTTTTCCCCTCCTTTCTCTCCCCTCCATCTCTCCTATCTTTCTCTTCTTCTCTCCCTTGATTAGCTTAGCTGGAAATAGCGTTTCATTTCTGTAGCTTATTTTATCCAGAAAAGGTTACGAACCCACTCTGCCATCTAGAGCAGTATCATATATGCACTTTTTTTTGATAATTTTGTTATTACATGGATTTCTTTGACTGTTCAGACTAGAGGCAGATGGTTCTCTTCCGTAGTAGTGTTCATGTCCCTCTCTCAGCTCCTCTTCCATTTGCCCAAGCTTGAAGTTCCCTCTTTGGTGTAGTGGGGGGAGGCACCCTTCATCCACATTAGGTGTCTCTTCCTTACTGTTAGCAAGTGGTGTGAGGACTTACAGTGTGAGGACTTTTTATGAGGCTAGAGATCGGGGTGGAATCTAAGTCAGCCTGCCCTGAAGTTCTCCGGGTAATTTTCCCTCTCTTCGATCCCCTGTTTCTCTCCATGGGTTGCTATGTTCAAGTTAGTAGTCGACTCATCTCTCGTGTCCCATGGTCGCCTTCTAGATTATCTTGCGCTCACCTCGTGGTTCAGTGTCTGCCTCCGTACACCCTGGTGGCTTCCCTGTGCTCCCCCTGGTGGCTCCATGCTCTCTCGCCCCTTGGTGACAGGCTCCAAGGGAATGGTAGGTTCACCTCCAGCAATGGCTCCGCGGGGGATCTCAGGGATAAACCGGTCTCCCTCTAATCTCTCCTGGGCATTTTTGCTTCCACCCCCTCACGGGTGGCGGCCATCTTATTCAGTTGTTTCTTATTTAAGTGCACTGTTTAAATTATAAAATAAATTCCATAAAGGAAAAAGAAGGAACACTGTATAAAGCTTGTGCTATGTTCAAATACAGTAGGTTTCATCAAGTTAGCAAGTCACACACTGACTTTTTATTGCCACAGTTTCAGTCAGTTCATGGTTAATGTTGGACCTTACCAGACATGCTGCTAATGAAGGATTAGTTGCATGTCAAAAGGGTTTGGAAGGTGAGGTGGCTGCATTCTTGCCCTGTCCACCTGATTTAGCTTGCTGAGTTAATTAGTGAGTTAACTGCATTATTTGCTCCTGAATTATGATGCAGTCTTTATAGATAATTCATGAAAGAAAATATTGAATTATTTCTGTTTGGTACGTGTTAAGGAAATAAGATACAGCGTGTGTGTCTGTGTGTATTATTTAAATGAATGATTTGGGATTGTACCTCAAAACATTGATGGATTAGAAAAATAACAGCACTGGAATTCCTTTTTAAACAATTCCGCCACTCAGAGAGATAAGAAATACTGTATTATAAAATGACACAGTGTGACACTGGGGACTCTGTTGATGAACAGAAATTGATGGTCAGGTGAGTATGCAGATAACCCTGCAGACTGTCTAATGATATTTCTCAGATGTCTCATCATCATTATGTGCCAAACCCCAAACTGTTAAATGAAAAGTAGGAAAGGGCTTGATTCCCAGAACTAATGAAAGACTGGTGCCAGTCTTACTTACGTACAATATATTCCTCAGAGGTTGGAGATATGTGCTGTAATTGTCTTTTTCTCTGAAGGACTCAATGCTCCCTGCAAAACTGTCTAACATGAATCTGTACAATACTGTATATGTCAAGAACATAACATGGAATAGTTGAATGTGAATCTCACCATCACAACTAATCTTCCATAATGACGATCCCATTGAGTTATGCTGCCAAAGAAAATTGTTTTTATTTAATTTCTCTTCTTTTTGTTCTTTACTACGAGACAAATAGAAGACATAAATGACTACAGTATTTGAAGAAAGCTTATGTTTGTGTTTTCCTATTGGGCAGTCATTGAAATCACCATTAAATGCCAGGAAGTAATGTCGCTAAGTATCTTGGGAAACAAGGGGTACCGGGAGGTGAAAATAGCTCTAATGGATCCCTCGATTCCCATACTATAAAAAAGGGATTTTAGTGTTTATTTGGATTTGTGTTTGCTAGGCTATACATTTTTCTCGCTGCCGAAGGTTGCTCAGTTGCATTAAATTTCTGTTAAGCCACTGCATATATTAATTGTTTAAAAATTTCAGTTATTTACCATTATGGCGGCTCTGATGTCTACCCCTCCTTTTCCTTTCGCTCGTGGGATCTCTACTCCCTCTCACTTACTCCTCCCATCTTTGTTCCTTATGTCTGAAGCACTTATTCCCATGACCTGTTACTTGTATTATTTGTTATTTATATGATTGTCACGTGTATTACTGCTGTGAAGCACTATGCACATTAAAGCTGCAGTTCAGTCTTTTTTTTTTTTTTTAATTTTTTTTTTACTTCAATAGTTTTATGTGTGCAATCTCTAATTATCTAAAGAACTGTATAGCTGCCAGTCAATTCGTTCTCCATGTATTGCTAGGCGAAATTTGAGCTGGCATATGTTTTTATTTGCTTCTGTCAGTCAGTGGAAGCTCATGAATATTCATGAGCACTTCTGCACTGACATGTGCTAGAGGGAGGGCAGGGCTGAAAAAGGGATGTGCCAGGGCTTGTGACAGGACATGAAGGGGCAGTGCCTTAGCAAATGGCTGTTAAAATAGAATACAAGAAAATTGGTCTTTCAAATTTGTTTTTTTAAAAACAGAAAATGCTAAAAGTATTTTTTCTTACTACAGAACTGATTTATTTAAAAAACACACACATGCAGGATATTGACTGAACTGCAGCTTTAATGGCGCTATATAAATAAAGACATACATACATACATCTTTTTAACTCTATTGGAACAATCTGCATTTATTAACACCCGTTTTCCTCTGATTACTAGATAACAAACTCTTTGGCAGGCAGCCATATATTTCTTTTTCTGCATTTAGGATGGGAAACCGACTGGTTTGTTTGTTAGAAGAGGCATAAAAGACGTCTGTTTACTGGCTTCAAGAACAATTGTATAGTGACATGTTATAAGAGGGATGAGTTAGAGGTGGGATTCAGGAAGATGCACTGTGTGATGACGAAAAAAAAAGGGAGTAAATCATGCTTGATAACATTAAATATGGTCAAAACTGGCAGAATCCATTTCCCGGTATTTTACGAACTTTCGATTCAAAATCCGTTCCATGGTGTTATATCTGTTGATGGATTGTTACAGTTTCAATCTCTGGATTAATCCAAAACCGCCATTACTGTAGATACAATCCGTTTATGTATTTTTTAAGAATCCGATGCACGGATTCGCACTCGGCAGATTGGATTCTTAGAAATCCCTCAATAGGTTGTGAAATCTACCATGTGGCATCTACCACAGTAAGTGACAACAAAAAAAAAATCTGGAAAGATTAATTGCCTTTTTTGAGACTAATTCATGGACCAAAGGAACTGGTCAATCCGAGGCGGATACAAATCCGCAAAAAAAAAAAAATATGCCCATCTCTAATTAACATTATCAAGCCAGGTACTGATGCAGCGGCCGTTATTCAAACAATTCACGCGTCATGTACATCGGAATCCCGATTTGAAACCGCGGGATGAATTCCAGCCTTCCCGCACTAAGATGCGAGCGCGGCGAGCGCAGAAAAATGAAGTGTTTTAGTGTTCTGGCTATTAAAAACAAGAAATTGACACAGTAGCACAATACTGTACACATTACAATTCATCCATTTTATTGCAAACGAAGAAACAGAATCCATGAGATTCAAAGAAAACATCCGCGATAAGCGCGGGTGCTTGGGGCGATTGGCCGCGTTCATGCTGCGTGGGGAACAGCAGAGAAATCAAAATCGGCACTGAGATGTGTTCGAATAACGGCCGCTGCATCAGTAGCTTGATAGACATTATCAAGTCAGGTAGCTCGATATATTACATAAGGGTGGCATAATAAAAAGTTATGCTAATAGGAATAGCAAGAGTAGAAGGGGGACACTGTGTTTTTAGGGTTAAATAGGCAAGAAAAAAACGACTGGTCTTTTCTGGTGACACATTGCGCACACAGCCTTCTTTTTCTTTTCAGCAGGATCCTACTAGCGGAATCGGACATTTAATCGCGGCTGTCTCGCCACCACCACATATTTCCTGGTGTTTGGACGACAAGAGACCCTTTGCCGCAGCCACTCCGCTGCTTAATACTAAGCCGCTAGCCATTTTTTCAATAATGTAAATTAATTTATGGGGTTTTTAGGTTAAGGGGTTAAGGTTTTTAGGGTATGGGATTGGGGTAAAGGGATTAAGATTTTTAGGATAAAGGGGTTTAAAGCAAGGGTTTAATGTATTTAGGGTAGGGGGTAGAGTTAGTATTAGGGTTAAGATTAGAGGTTTTAGGGTAAGGGGTAAAGTTAGAGACTTGCTTTAGCACCGAAGTTGCCGGTGGAGAGATGCCCTTGCAGCGAGGTAAGTAGCAGCTAAATAAGGTCTGCCATGTGGACGCAGCAAAATAGCCTGGACTAAATGTCATAGGCCATCTTCTAGTGCTACTAGTCATACTGACAAATTGAATCACGCATCGAACAAGGCTGGCCCACAGCCTTTTACGGCTGGGGATCTGCAGTGTCCGGGCATTTTGTTTCCCTGTGTTCCAAGTAATATTTAGGAAAATGCCCACTGTAATTCTGGGTAAGGGTAGAGAACTGCTGGACTCAAATCTTAAATGAACAGGGTTATACATTATATTTAAAGACATTTTATGAACAATTAAAGATAATATATGTTATACAGTAGGTGTATGTAAATGTTACAGACAAGATTAAAATGTGTGACAGCTGTAGTGTTAAACGAATATAGAATGGTGGTGGCGGCGGCTTTGATAGTCTCTCATAAATTGTTCCAGTTGTGAGGTGCACAGTAAGAGGAGGAGCGACCGGGTTCTTTGTCGAGCCTTCTTTGTTGACCTTTTTGAACAGTCATTTGGAGTCAGATCTCTGGTGATTAGTGCTGCGTGTGGTAGTGGTGAGGAGCTTGTTCAGACAAGTGGGTAGCTTGTCAGAAAGTATTTGAAGAAAGACTTACAAAATGTACTTTTGCGCCTAGACTCTAGTGATAGTCAATCTAGTTCTTTGAGCATTTCGTAGTGATGTGTGTTGTAGTTACATTGTTGCACAAAGTTGCCTGTTTTGTTTTAGAGGTTGTCTTGTTTGATAGGTTTAATAGTACCCCTTAATACTGTACCTCACAATTTTTTTTAAATTAACATTCTGCCTTCCACTAAAACTTACCAGAATCTCCCTACCTCCCCCAGAAGATGTGTGGGGCGTGGCTCTTCACGCCATGTTCAACCTCTTAATTTAAAACTGGAAGACCTCTTAGTGAAGGAGTTAGTCATAGTCATAGTCATACTTATTTCTCAACCTTGGTATAACAGGGGTAAGATCATTAGCAGTGGAGCACCCGAGGTAATAGTCATAGTCCTCCTTATCTGTCCTGTGAGACCACTAACCTCTTGCGAGCAGGGATTCAATGAGGGACAGGAGGAAGCAATCATACTTTACACTATAAAAAGTCATATTTATCATGTTTTCACTTACAGTGTCCTAACTGATGAAGGGCTGCTGCAAGAAACGTATACAAGGTCTCCTGTAGGAGTGTTGACAAAATGTGAATCAAGGAATGCTGTCTTGCTGTTTTGGTACAGAATGTAAATTGCTAAAGCAGAGCTCAACATGCTGTTATGAATGTAGGTTTTGGTCCTAATTCTATCTGCTCCTACACTTGCTCATATGTTTGGAGTTTAAAATTACATACGTGTATCATATTCTTTGCTTCCTACCATGTCAACTGCTTTATGGGGGCATACAAAGGGAGTTTTACCTAAAGCAGCAATGCCCTCTACTCACGATCAAAATAAATGTGTTCTTTCTTTTTGCTAGAGATGTGCAAAACTTTTACAGTTTGTAAACTAATTCAAATTTGCCCCTTTTTTCTGCAAAAAAATGTGCAACCTCATCACAAGAGCTACTGTATTTAGCAGAAAACCTGTGGACTTACTGTACATAACTTCCACAACAGGTAAAGAAAAATATGTACACGTACTTGAGATATCTGGGAAATATGATAATTTAAAAGAAGTAAATAAGCTAATTTGAATATGCAAATAAGTCAATTTAGCCATTTTTCCAAGGTATCTCAGAGTAGGGTTGGACACACTGTCCAGTAAAAAAATTGAGGTACTGTAATACTGGACATGTAAGTGTATATTGGTATTACTTCTCAGGACATAGTTACCTGACCGCATGGGGGGGCCGCAGGATTTCCCCGAGCAGGGAGAGAGCAGGGCTGTTTCTAGTGGCCATCCAGCTTCCTCCATCCTGATTGGCTGCATTACCTAGCAGCCGCCAATCAAGAGGTGTCAGGAGCCTGGGGGTGGGGCCAAGAGAGGAGGAAACAGCATAAAGCGGAGCAAGTGTGTGTGCATGTGTGTACGTGTCTCTCTCGAGCGTGTCACACTTTCACCATTGTGTCCAGTAATTTTGGAGAAGCCTCCTGGCAACCCTAATCTCAGGTTTGTAGCCACCTTTCCCTATGCCTAAGGGAACTACATGGGTAACAACGCATGCTGCTTTACCTGTCTGCTCACAGGAGGCCTAAGCCTCCGCCTCTGGGAGCCTGGGGTGAACTCTTTCTCCTTGCGTGCAGTGCCTCCACCTATGAGGGGAACTCAGCGTTGGCGGGATAACCCTCACAGGAACCAATACACAGTAGTAAGTAATACACCACACAATGTATATTACTAAGCTTAACTGTACACACACACTAATACAGATAACACACAATAGCGGGTACCCACAGAATAAGACACTGACCCCAAAGTACTGAGGGTGCCGTGGCACCAATGACCCCTGGTGTCCTGTCCCAGCAATCCAACCCAAATGTGAGGTAATGCTACCCCCTGTAGATGTACTCTGGGTACCTGCCTGGGTACTCCAGTACCCAGGTGCTGCTTGGCGCGGTGTGTTGGAGCGAGTCCCACGTAGTGGGGCGTCAACACAAATCTCCTCTCTACTAAGGGTCGTGATCATCCTCGCAGTGTGAGCTCCAGCCGGAGGATCTCGCACATGGTCTCAGGGTCCTGTGGCCTGGTCCCAGGTTGCAGAACGCACCTTGGCCGTCCGGTCACCGGTGCAGTAATAACAATAATGGAAAGAGTCTCTATCTGGAGCCTTCCCTGCCACACACATCTACTGGTGTCTCAGGGCCTAACTGGGTCGTAGGGGCAAAGTCTAGGCCTAGTCCAGGAAGCATGGCTCCCTGGACACTATTCCTTCTCCCTTCGCTCCTACGTCAGGACTGAAGCGTGTGCTCGCCGCAAGCTGATGTTATCCTGTTCCTTTCACTACTCCAATCCCATTTGCTGGGACAGTCCCACGTGGGCAGTCCCTCCCTCTAAGGATCCTGGGACATGTAGTTCCATTGTACTCTATGCGGAGCAATTCTAAGATGGCTGTAGCACTCCTGACTCTGCGCATGCGAGCATTGCTGCACTGCGCATGTGCGACTTACAAAATGGCCCCCACACTCCCAATCGCGTGGAGCTCCAGGTGATAGCCGGGCAGATCCCCCGCACTGGAGGCAGTGTAGGGGACTTGGCTACAGGTGTATTTCCAAGTATTTCAGGATACTTAAAAAAAGCTTAGCAAAGCTTTGGTTTAATTGTGTGATTTTTGTGCAAAGTTTGCTTATTTTTAAGCAATGTGAAATTTGGAGACTTTGGAGAAATTTAGGGAAATATGTAAAAAATATTGTGAACCCCTTTTTGCACATGCACACATCTCTACTTTTTACTATTATGAATCCTTTTGCTGCAATAGTTAGCAATGCTGTCCTTTATACAATTCTGTACTTGCTTTCTGGATATATTTATTGCTTCAAATCTGCCTCAAGTATAAAATGAAATATTTAAATTGCACTTAACCTTAAAATATGTTTATTCATTTTGTCTGTCACACTACTGTATATATGGTTATAAATTGTGCTTAGACAGCAGTATTTTTTGTATGATATTATCATTGCAGTAGCTCAGTCCTCAATAAATAAAGTAAGTCTTAATTTGTGTCTAAATATACAGTATTTTAGTTGACATTTTTACATAAACCTGTCAATAAAAGTGTACATTATATAATATTAAAAAAAAAAAAAAAAGCAACTGTAAGAAATTATAAACGGTGTCCAGTATGTGTATTACAATATATCATACTGTGTGCTAACCAGCACGCTGACAGGGTTAAGTTGGAGCCGCCCTTCACAAATGACTAAGCAACCACAATACATTATAAGTAAGCATCTTGCCTTATGTCACCGGAAATATTACTGAAGTTGATCTCTCTCTTAGAAGTTTACCTTTAAATAGGATATCTTCTAAGTGCACACACTTTTCAGTCAGGAAGCTCTGCACTGAGTCAATAACAAATATGTTTTGGTTTTCAATATGTGTGTGCTTCTAAACAGTGGAAATAGATGATTCATAATTTCCATTATGAATTGCAATAACTGTAGCAGGTAAGATGCCAAATAAAGTATTACAAATATTATGCATTTATTTTTTTCCCAAGACAGACTCCCCCCTATCTAACACCTGTATGTGAAACATATATATGATTGAAATGCATTTAGATAGATAGATATGTAACGGTTCTGCGGGCCCCCACCCAATCTCACATTGGCCCCTGTGGTCTAAACGGCCCCCATTACATGTCTATGTGATGTGGTGCACCTGCTGGTAACAGGACTCCTGAGTCTCCCGCCGGGCTGGTATGGGGAATATCACCATGACAGGCGTCGGAGGTAGTGTGCTCTGAGTCCTACTCACATTTGGTTACAGCGCCTCCACTCCATCAGGATCTCCAGCAGCAAGGGAAGTATCTGATGGGGAACTCCTTCTTGGTGCATCCTTCTGTGGAATAACTTCACTCTCACACAGAAGGGATCTTTTGAACCAGGGCATCTTTAATGTCATCTCCATAGGCAGACTGCCCCTCATAGCGGTCGTGCTTAGCCGCTCATCTTGTTGAGGTACCCCCCTTCAGAAGGTTCCTCCTCTCTTAATAGAGTTGGTTCACCTCTCCCCTAAAGGAGACCACCATCTGTGCCAGGTCCCTGGACACAGTGTGTAGTTAGCTTGCACTTGACTCTGACAGCCTTGAACTGCTGCAGACACTCTGGTAGACTAATCCAGAACTCCTTATTAACACCACTAGAACTCCTAACTTTTGGCAGTCCTGTGTCTTATATAACCTCCAGATAAGAGACCCACCTCTGTGTCACTGACAGTGGACACAAAGCATATTGTCACTTCCTTTGTTACATATAACACCTCACCAGGGTTTGAGGGCAAACCTCCATTATTGTTGCTGGCAACCCTGCATACTCACCAGGTTTACTGCCAGCGTGAGAAAGAGATGTACACCATTTTTACACATGGCTACAGATGATAGATAGATAGATAGATAGATAGATAGATAGATAGATAGATATGAGGAAGAAGATAGATAGATAGTAGATATAGACAGATCCATACATGGGCTTTTTTTATGTAACATGCACATGGCCTGTGACGACTTAAGCTTCCCTCAGATTATGACAATATATCTAGCATGCTGAGCTTGATCTTAACCTTAGCATACACCATGGCATTTTTATGAGAAATTTCCAAAACTAGCATTGTCGATTAGTTTGTATCTTCCATACTGGTCACAACCATATTTAAACCTCCAATTGTTCCTATACACGTGTGTGGGGTATGACTGGCTAATAATCATTTTTAAACGGCGTAAGAAAAAAAATAAAAATCGCGGGAATGAAGAAGGAGGGAAACAACGTGAGAAATCCTGGTGAATGAAAAGCGAAAAAAAGGATTTAAGATGGTGGAAAGGTTATTTAAATATACACATTATTTTATTATGAATAATAAATATAATATAGATTATGTAATAATTAATTCACTATTAAGTAATACACATGATTTTGTATATTCAATAAAGCACATATAGTTCATTATATAAATTAACTAAGGCATACCCCGGTTAAGGACACTCACTTTAAGTACACTCACGAGTAAGGACATATCGCCCAATAGGAAACGGCAGCTCACGCATGCGCCTGTCGGCAGTCCTAACGCACATTCCGGCTCCCTACCTATACCGAAGGTGTGTGCGCAAGCGGGGGGGAGACTAATAGAGCCTGTACAAATCAGGTTATTTATTCAGTTATGCACGTTTAGGATGATGTTGTAGTACAGTACATGCATTGAAATAAGTGGAAAAAAGAGCTAGTGCTCCTTAAGTAATTTTCGCTTTTCATACAATGCTCCTGGTCCATTGGTACGTTAATGGGGGTAGCTGTATCATATTCTGTGATTTATATTATTTGTATATATATATTTTTTTAGATATATTTATATTCATATTATTTATGATATATTAATAACATGTAATACTAATCATATTACTGTACAATATATAAATGTTTTTCACACATCACAATTTTTTCTGCATTAACACTATACACAATAGTATTCTTAAGTATGGTTAGATGGGTGGGGGTGTTGTGGCTCCGGCGTCTCTATTTCTTATCTTCTTCTGGTCCTGCTTTGTTACAGGTCCGTGGTTTGGATACTGGATTCATATATTAATATTCGTAAATTCTCTAATCCTAGTTACAGTATGTGCTGACCCATTTAGGATATTACCTATGTTTTTCAATATTGCACATGAGTGCTATAATTAGTAGAGAATCACCTTTTGTGGCATCCACTTTAGAGGTTACCTGACTGTATATTTTCTTGTGTATTACAATACACTCTGTGTGTAATTTTGCAGAGTAGACCTTGTATATTTGTTAATAACTTCTTGTTGATTAGATCAGATAGCCCATGAGTATCCGAACACGTGCTGGGAAAATCTGGGGCAATACCCAGTAATGCTGCAACATTTTGCCAACAGACTAATGGCCGATCGCTTAAGAGGCAGATGCAATCAAACAGTAAATTTATAACCCTTTAAATAATCCGATGTGGCCATTAGTTGTTTGCAGAAATGTCACAGAAATGTTGAGCATTACGGGTGTATTGCCCCCGATTTTCCAGGCAAGTGTTTGGATACTCGGCTGCATCGTGTACATATACATTGATTTTTTATGCTTGTGTGTATGTATAACATATTATCTATATTCACTATAATGTTTCTCTCTCTTTCAGCTATAGATTTTGGTTATTATAGAGTGTAAGGAACGCTTCAATGTAAACCATCCTATTATATGAATTGATTCATTCAAAACTGTTATCAATTCATTGTCTAATGTCTTATAGCCAAATTTATTGATATATGGCTGTCAAAAGTTTTTTTTAGGAGTCTGTTATCCATTCTGCTGTATATTGATATATTATTGCGTCACAGTTTTTAAAGGGTTAAATAAAATTACTGCTTGTGTCGCATCGTGCCCTTACAATAGTAATAGGTGTGCTGGTAGTATATGCTTGGATATTAAGGGAAGCTAACTGACAATAGGTCATCCCCATACGAAGTCATTAGTGACGAAACGACGTAGGGCGTTTTCTGGAGCGGCAGGAGTGCAGCACTGGTTTTACTGCACGCAAATAGAGAAGCAGGTGTGATGAACCTACAGGCAGAGAGGGCAGAAGTTGTGATGGTTTGGATCACCAATGTGGGTGCGAGCGAGCGGGAACCTACTCCTGTAGGTGTATCTGTTAGCCGGAGGAAGGTAGAACGTGGGACACATGGTGTCTCCCTATCGGTATACTGAGTTATCAAAGCACCCATTGGACACTGTGCAGTGAAAGAGACACCATACCATCCCAGGATGTGTCGTTTTGGTCCTGTGCCGCTGCGTGTTGGGATGAGTTGGTTACTCTACATGTCTTTTATCGAGCTCTGTTTGTGAGTGCACATTTTTATTGGTCCAGTCCGATATTAAATTATTTTATACTTTAACACGCGGAGTGAGCCTATGTTCTCTTTTTGTTTTTTACAGATATCTTTGTGGTACTGGTGATCCTTACATTCAGGCTGCAAGACTTTGGAGGACCGTGATTTGCGGACTGGTTCTTTTTTATAACATATACTTTTCATATTCATTATTTATTTATATAATTTTTGGTTGTGTATTTTTAGGTAGATACAGTATCTATTGGATTGCATTGTATGTGTTAGATATAGGCTGCTTCTCGTTCATAGAGTTTTGTATATATTCAATAGTATAGCACTCCACTACCCGGGCGTTGCCGGGCATGGAAGGGCTGGGGGCATGGCGTGGAAGGGGGGGGGGCAAAGGGCATAAGGGGGGCAAAGGGCAGGAAAGGGGGGGGGCAAATGGAGGCGAAGGGCAAAGGGGCGGAGGGGGGGGAAAAGGCGAAGGGATCCGGGGCGGGTTGGAAGGTGGGGGAAATGTACTTGCGTAAGGCCCGCGGGTGGGCAAAGGGATCAGGGGGGGGAAATGGGGAAAAAGGGCAGGGGGGGAAAATGGGCAGGTGGGGGCAAAGGGAAGGTCTTCGTCGTGGGAGGGGGGGGGGACCTTCCCGCCGGGTGAGGGGTCGGGAGGGCGGTGGGGGGGATAGGGATAGGAGGCGAGGGCAGGGAGGGCGGGGCAGGGGCAAGGGGCGAAGGGGAGGGGGGCAATAGGGCAGGAGGGGGGACGCAAGACCCCCCACCACACATATCGACGACTATCATCACACACAGCAGAGCCCACCCCCATCCACCAACACGTACACAAGTCCCCCCACAAACACACAAGCGCCCCGCACCCACAGAAGACACACACAAGCACAACACACACCATCACACACACACAACCACACACAGACATCACCACTACACGAATACCACCACACACACACACAAAAACACACACAGCAAGTAATAACAAAAACGACATCACAAACACACAACACAAACACACAAGCACACACTCAGAGCCCCTCCAACCACCCAACACACCCACAACAGCACCACACAGACCACAACAATCCCCCCAACCACACACTCAATCGCCCACACACACATCAACACTCACTTACCCGCAACCCACCAAACACACCACAAAACCACACACACACACTGCCAGCAGTACCAATGTGAATCATGTTGCGGTCTTGGGGGAGAACCTGCGCCCGATCCAAAAAACCCCCATGCTTAATGAGAAAACGGGGGAAGAAGCACCACGAAGGACAAAGAGAAGGAGGGCGGAAGGGGGAGGGCTTGGCTTGTCTGTGTGACAGATGGGACAGAGAAGCCCCGCCCCTCATGCAAGCACCACAGACCAAAGAAGTTATAGAAGCATGTGATCGTATGGAAAAGCCCCCGCCCCCCCTGCTAAGAAACAGAAAAGAAGCAGCCAGCCAGCACGGATTCACGTACCGACCCGCGAAATACCGCCTATCACAACCACTCAGTCCACCCGGCGAACCACACCACCCCCCCCAATCACCCCCCAGACTTTCCACACCCTCAGCCCCCCATCCCCCCCCACCCTAGCGGTCCCCTCCCCACTCCCCCCACTCCACGCCTATCCAATCCCCCCTCACCCCCCCCTCATCCCCGCCCCCCTCCCCTCCGCAGCCCCCCTCCTTTCTCACCCCCTTTTCCTTCCCCATCACCCGCCCCACCGCCCACCCCCCCCCACCCCACCCCCCCCACCCACCCCCCCCCATCCCCTCACCCCCCCCCTCACACCCCGCCGTCCCCCCCCCCTCGTCCCCCTCCGCCTCCCTCTGCTCTACCCCCTCCCCACCTTTCTCCTCCCCCAACGCCCCCCTCCACCTCCCTCCCCCCCCGACCCCCCCCCCTTCCCCCCCCCCCCCCCCCACCCCCCCCCCCTACCTCCTTCCCCGACCAAGGCACACCCCACCCACCCCCCAATCCCCACCCGAACTCCCTCCTCCACCCCCGACCTCCCCCTCCCACTCCCCATCCCCCCCGCCCCCTCCAACTCCCCAGCACTTAACCTTCCCCCCCCCCCCCCCCCCCCCCCCCCTGTCATCACCTAACCCCCCCCCCCTGCCCCCCCCCGCCCTCATCCCACCGCTCCCCCCCCCTATCGCCTCCCCTCCCGCTCCCCCCCCCCCCCCCCCTTATCACCCACCCCCACCCCCCCAACGCTAGCCCACCGATCAGACAGATCCCCCCCACCCGGACGGACCAACATTACTTCACAGGAAGACTCTATAACGACCACTTCACCACCCTCACACCCTCCCCCCCTCAGATCTCCATGACCGCAACAAAGATCCATACAAAGAGGCCCCCACATGCAGCACTTATCCCCTCCCCTCCCCCTCTCCCCATGCATCCCCCACGAACCCACACCCTCAGCAGAGAGCAGAAGCAGCAAGGCATATTATGGCACCGACCACATCTGCCAAGACACAGACATAGAAGCAGCAGCGACGGAGCCGCCCCCAGGTTTCCTGCAAGGCTGAAAGCTGATCCGCCGCCCCCCCCCCCTCTACCTAAGCGGTGACGCACCCCCCAAGGTGGCGTGCCCCAAGCTACTTCTGTAACACCCCCCCTACTGTGTGTGTGTGCCCCTCCACAACCCCACCCCGCCGTGCCCCCTTTTTCGCACCCCCCGTGGTGGTGTGAACCCACCCAGCCCCACCCCAACACCCCCCGCTCGCCCCCACTGCGTGTGGCGGGTGGGTGGTGTGTGTAGGTTGTGTTTTGGTCCCGTCACCGCCAAGGACCATCGCACTATGAGAGGTGTGCTTTCGGCCCCGCCCCGACCCCACGCGGAGAGCCGGCCACAAAAAGGACACCCAACCAATGAGACTTCACACTCGGGACACCCGGGACATTCTCCAGACACGGCCCTACAGTGTTTTCATACTCCTGATATTAGTATAAGTATTCACGCACTACATCCATTATCCATTGGTCAGTGAGTCTTCTACTAGTCGCCTATTAAGAGTTAATATTTGATCCAAATAGCATTAGACGGGACTCTCACAATTCTGTCTGTCTGTCTTCTTATTTATATATATATAATATATAATATATATATATATATATATCAAAAAATAAATGATGATACCGTTCTGTGGCTAACGAAATGCTTTTATTTGTGCGAGCTTTCGAGATACACTGATCTCTTCTCCTGGCGATGTTACATCTTTGTAACATCCGAGAAAGAAGAGATCAGTGTATCGAAAGCTCGCACAAATAAAAGCATTTCGTTAGCCACAGACGTATCATCTATTTATTTTTGATTATGAAGCTAGGGCTAGGGCTTAACAACGTAACTGATACTCGCATATATATATATATATATATATATTTATTTATTTATTTATTTATTTTTATCTACCAGAGAAATGCAAACTACAATGGTGAAGTATATATAATTAGTTTACTCAAAATATAAAAAACAGATGTACCCTTAAATAGGGAAAACCGTTGAAAGCATATAGAATCAGTATGGAGAATTCATCTGTTCTGTTCGCGTCCTCCGGAGATGATCTTGTTGTCAGAATCTTCTCCATGTAGCCTCGGTGTCTGCTGACCTCCTGGCAGCTGATCCGCAGAAGTGACAGCATAATCTGGAATTGTCCCTGATTGGGTGGACTGGAAAGACTGCGTCTTGACAGATTGAATCTCTCAAAGAATAACACAGCACCACTCCTATGCATTTTGTGGCAGTATCCACTTTGTCACGGAATGAAGAATACAAGAATTGGACTTTGCAATTCATCTTCAACTCTGCAACTATTTTGCTTTCTAAATGTTTTCATATTTAAAGATTAATGTTCTAAGCTGCTATGTAACCTTCAGTGCTGCATTGCCTTCCCAGGCCTGATTATACATCTGCTCTCTCAACTCCTCTTCTTATCCTCCAACACCTGGGAACTCTCCTCCTACCTTTCTGTTCCTGCATCCCATTAAACTCCCCCTATTGCTTTTTCTGTTTGCTGTTTTCTCACTTCTTTGTAAACGTTTCTGTTTTCTCTAACCTCCCCACTCTCCTCCTATCCATATTTCTTCCTCGCTCCTTCCCTCCACCTATGCTTGTGCTCATACACTGCATCACTATGTACACACCTCTTTCTCAATCACTTCTACACCACTCAATAAAAAGCACCCCCACAAATCCTCTTTTTTCACATTCTCTCTTTCTCTCATATCTTTTTCTCTCGTATCTCTTTCTCTCGTATCTCTTTCTCTCGTATCTCTTTCTCTCATAACTCTTTCTCTCATAACTCTTTCTCTCGTATCTCTTTCTCTCGTATCTCTTTCTCTCGTATCTCTTTCTCTCATATCTCTCTCATATCTATTTCTCTCTGTCATATCTCTCTCATAGCTCTCTCTCTCTCTCATTCTCTCTCTCATTCTCTCTCTCTCATTCTCTCTCTCTCATTCTCTCTCTCTCATCTCATTCTCTCTCATCTCATTCTCTCTCTCATCTCATTCTCTCTCATCTCATTCTCTCTCATCTCATTCTCTCTCATAGCTCTCTCTCCCAATCCTGGACCCAGCCATATACACACCTGCTCTCGCCGATGCCTCCTGCCACCTCTTTCCTTGCTAGTGATGTTAACCCATCTAATTTAATACTGACCAACCTTAAAACTCACCTCTCAAGAGAAGTATCCCAGTAGACTGCACTCATGGCTACTATCACACCCCCACAGTCTCTCCTACCAACCATTGTGGCCAATCACAGCCATACTTTATACTGCACTTATTACCTCACCTACATCTCTGTAAGTCTCGCAAAATAGCTCTTCGGGACAGGAATTTGCTTTACTATTGTCTGACATTGCTGCACATATTGTATTATTATAATTCCCTTTACTGTTTTGCCTTTGTAAAGAGCCGAGTACACTGTTAGCGCTATATAAATAAAGATATACATACATACATCCCCCTCTGCGATAGACTGAACTGCCTCTCACTCACCCAGGAAACACTGGGGGAGGGAATTTTAATGGCAATGGAAATTGATAGAGAGGAGCAGACACAGTAAGGCAGGGAGTGCAAACAGTGCAGTAGCTTGCCAGTATTGTCAGAGAGCACACAACATCCAAAATGGAAGAGATTACTCTCATGTAACAGGAGTTGCAGGTTCAAAAGGAAGCTAACCTGCTCACCAAAAAAGCTATGATGAGAAAAATGCACTCCCACTGCCGCAAAACATTGCTTTCCGCAAAATTGGTCATAACATTCAAAACTTGAACAGGTTATGGCCATTTGGCATACCGAGACTTCAACACTCAGCACAACAGTGGCAACAGCTGCCTCTAGATAAACAACGGCTGTATTGTACATCTCCATGTAGCAAAACAACCACAACCTTGTCCTTGCCAAATATTGTAGGGGCACAAACACGTGGCCTCAGCAGAAATAGCGCAAAGTGTACTACCCAGATGGACCCCACCCCTTGTAAAAGGGTAAGATAATAAAGCAATGTTAAAATAAATAATGTATCTTCTTACATGTCAGTTAATATATATTTAAAAAAATGTTTTATTTCTGCCATGTGAGATACATTTTTTTAAATGCTTTATCAATGTTAGCGTTTATTTTTTTAATATATAGTTTTCTGTTAATAGTCATATGCCATTCAAATACAGGCAAACCAAATTACATGCAATGGTTATTACAATTCTTTTTTTTACATCAACAGTGTGCAATGTATGGATATACACAAGCAAACACGGCCACTAACAACAACTAATGTGCTTCCCAAGTCAATTAAGACAGTGACACATAGCTCTATATATAGGTTATTTTATGAAGCATGACTGCACACTGTATTTGTATATATTTGTTTATTCTTAATGAATATATGAATATAATATTGTGCATAGCCAAAGAAAACTTAACATTTATTAATGCCATCTCCAAAGGAATTGGCCTACAGTACATACATTTACCACACAGTAGGAAAAGCATCTGAGCACGATAACGTGAACTAGTGCAATCATTTCATTGACAGAAAAATGTCCTAATGAATAATATCATTTTAGACAGTATTATTTTTATGAAGGTAATAAACACACTTAATGTGACACACTTAAGTGAACATTAGAGTTTTGCAAAAAAAAAAAACACATTTGCAAGGAGGAAAAGTCCTTTTCCAGCATCACCTCATTAGAAAACATCTGTGATAAAAATATAAAATAAAGTGCTCCTATTATACATAATTTAAACGCAGAATGTACAGCAAGTGTTTTAGCAGACTTTTGTGTTTCTCTAAATGTCTATTAATGGTTTTTTTTGTTTTTTTTTGTGGGAATTGCCAAAACCCCTATTAGCCACATTTGGCTATGCTGGCTATTCACCATTTAGTTCAGAGGTTGGGGGAAGGGGGTGGGTGATGGGGGTATTTGCCCCAGGGAGGGTAGTTATGCCCTGGGGTGGCTGTGGTTGTGGTTAACCCCTTGATTATCTTAGTGGTTAGCAAAGCATTGCATGCTAAGGGGGTAGGCAGTCTTGTTTTATACTGATATAACCCCCTTTGTAGCCCTGTGTGGTCAGGTAGTCATATAAAGCCATGAGTACAAATGTGGACAGATATATTTTTGAGTATTCCACCAGGAAACGGTATTGAAAGCTACCCTGACCACTTGCCTGTTTGTATATATCAGATATATTATATATATATATATAATATATTATGATATATATATAATATATAGTATATATATAGTTCATATATATTCACCTGAAATGTAAGAAAAGATCACACTTTCTTATACATTGCTCAATTTTCGTACGTCTTAGAAGGTGGGTCCACCTGGGTAGTACACTCCATGCTGTTTCTTCTCAGGCTATGTGTTTGTGCCCCTATACGACTTGGAAAGGGCAGGGTTGTGGTTGTTTTGCTACATGGAGATTTATTTATTTATTTATTATTTATTTATAAAATATTTTACAGGAGTAATACATTGAGAGTTACCTCTCGTTTTTCAAGTATGTCCTGGACTGAGTAAAACAAAATAATACATGTTTACAAATACAGTTACATAAAACAAGGTATACATTATATACAAGACATTGCATGCACAGTTAAAGAAATATATATTAATGAGCGTATGAAACGTTACAGACCAGATTAAAGTGGTGAGACAGCCTAGATTTCAAAGAACTTAAAGCTGGTGGTGGTATGAAGTCTCTGGTAGGTTGTTCCATTTTTGGGGTGCACAGGAAGAAGGAGGAACGTCCGGATACTTTGGTGATCTGGGACCATGAATAGTCTTTTGGAGTCCTGATCACAGTGATGGGTACTGGCTGTGTTAGGGGTGAGGAGCTTGTTCAGGTAGCTGGGTAGTCTTGCCCAGAAAGTATTTTGAGGGTGAGACAGAAAGGGTGAACTTTGCGCCTAGACTCTAGTGATGACCAATCTAGTTCTTTGAGCATTTCGCATTGATGTGTGTTTGTAGTTTGCATTGGAGAACAAACGACAAATTGAATGTAGAGGGTGTCAAGTTTGCTAAGGTGGTTTTGAGGAGCCGAGCCATATACTATGTCTCCATAAGTTCAATAATTGGCATTAGCATCTCTGCTGTGCAATACGCTTTCTGACCATGAGACTTATGGAGGATTTGTTCCTGTACAGTTACCCCCAGTTTGGCATAGGTCTTGGTTGTCAGGGTATCAATGTGCATCCGAATGTTAAGTGGGAGTCAAACCATATCCTAACCACAAAAAACTAGTGACAGGTGTTGGGGTGGTGTTAGCGTTGGTTCTAATCAGAGCTCAGTCACTGGAAGCTTTAAACAAATTTAGAGTCTTGGTCCCACAATACCCATTGTTACAACAAGGTCTTGTCAGTGTTTAACAAAGAGTTTGTTTTGTGGAAATCCAGTTTTCGATCTCCAAAGTCAGACTGAAGTATGTGTTGAAGGTCAGAGAGGCTAGTGGCTGTGTGTGCATACAAGGTGGTGTTCATCTGCAAACATGTGTATTGAAGCTTCCTTACAAGCTGTGGGAAGATCATTAATGAACACTGAGAAGAGTAGGGGCCCCCCAGAACAGAGCCTTGCGGTACAGCCACAGTGATATCCAGGGGTTGGAGTTAGAGCCTGAGATGGACACATTGTTTGGATCTTCCTGATAGGTAGGACTGAAACCATTTAAAGCATGTTTCCCTATTCCAGAGCTCTGGATTTGTTAAGCATGGATACATGATCAACTGTATCAAAAGCCCTTTGCAAAATCTAGGAATACTGCACCAGTGAGTTGTCCCCGTTCCATTCCACACTGGATTGCATTGCAAACTTTTTAGCAGGGTAGTTTACGGTGGAGTGTTTGGGACGAAACCAAGACTGGAATTGGCTAGGGAAAATTTGTCCTTGGTGTAGAAATCGCTTAATTTGGGAGTGGACACATTTTTCCATAACTTTGGTAGAATTGGGAGAAGTGAACTTGGCCCTGTAGTGTTGAGACGTGTGTGTTTTGTCCCCCACGTTTTGAAGATTGGGACAACTCGGCAGTTTTTCCAGGTCTTAGGGATATGGCCGCAGACATATGAGTTGACTATGGACGCATTGTTTTTGGCACTGGCTGGGCACCAAGTCGTAGGAACCTAGATTGTAGTAGTCGGGTCCACATTGGCTGCTTAGTTTTAGTTTGAGAGAGCGCTTGTAATCTCCTCTCAGATACTGGGCTAAATTGAAATTGTGGGCAGTGGTTTGGGAGGGGGTGGTTTGACTATAGGGGTACTCCCAGGATGAGATTCAGGTTTGGGGTTTTGTGCTGCGTTTCGCTAATAAGTTAGTGGCACACCCCACAAAGTAATCATTGAATGCATTTGCAATGTCAGTGGGGTTTGTCAGAGTATATCCCCCTTCGTTGATATTACTGGGTTGTTTATGTTTAGAGGTGGAATTATTGTTGATAACCTTCCAGAAGTTAGCTGGGTTTGATGTTTTTTGGTGGAATTGTCAGAGTAATATTGTTGGCTTTTGCATACCTTGTTTGCCTTGTGCCACACGTTCCGCAGCCTCTGTAGTGATTGAGATCCTTGGTAGTGCCAGTTTACCTTGGGGGTGTAGCTTTTCCACAGAGCATCCCTGAACTGGTAGAGTGCTATAAGGTCGGTGTAACCCATGGAAGGTGGGCACCCCGTACCCTTACCCTTTTCTGCGTAGTGGAGCAAGGGGTAATCGCAGAGTTTTAAAGACCTCGGATTGGAAATAGTCGACCGCGCAGAATCAGGTCGGGGAATTAAATCGATTCTGTGCGATGGGCAGTTGGTAAGGTCATCCAGAAACTGTTTTGGGTTAAAGTTTTTAAATGTTTCTAGTGCAGGAGAACTTTAGGGCTTGAATGGGGCGGTTTAATTTTCCTTACCAGTTCACTATTGCATGGTCACTGAAATATCAGGAAGGATTCCAAGGATTGGATTACTGTCTACTGGGGTTTGAGGAGAGAATCCAGTCTAGCAAGAAGATGGTTATTGCGACTTCAGGTTTATTCGTTTGTGGGGTTGGGAAATGAGTTTGCGATAGGTTAAGTGACTTGAGTTGTATCTGGATTTTTGTGGTTTTTAAGGGTCAAGCCAATTGAAGTTGAAATCCCCTAGCTAGCAGCTCACTCTTCTCATTCAGAGTGAAATGGAGGCAAGAAATTGGGTGATATCAGTCAAGTATTGTAGAGGGGCTTTAGGGGAGCGGTAGAATTCCAGCAAGCAAGATGGGCTTAGAAAAGGGGAGGCAGATTTTGCCAACTAGAGTTTTCAAAAGAGGGTGGACTTGGTGGTCATTTAACAGTGTAAATTGTAAGGTGTCTGCATATAAAATAACACCCCTCCTCCTCTCTTTGACCTATCTCTCCTAAAAATGTGAGGTATCCCTGATGGCGATATTTGCATCAGGGGTTTTAGATGATAGCCATTTTTCTGTAAGAACGATGGCTTTGGGTTTATGCATAAGGCACCATGCCCTTAGTTCATCCAGTTTGGGCAGCAGGCTCCGGATGTTTATATGGGCGACAGATAGCCATTTTTGGAATTTAAAGCTGGAATTCTCAGGGGCATGGACAGAGCTGAAATGGGAGGACCTGGGTTAGTTTCAACATCACCTGCTAGAGAGAGTAATAGTATGAGTAGAAATTTGGGGTAGTTTTGTTGCAAGTTTGTAATTTTGTGGTGTTTTTTCCATTTGAGTGTGCGGTGGTTGTGTGCTGGTTTTTTAGAGTTCTCCACCAACATTCAGTAGATAGTGCAGGCTTTTGAGTATTCCCAGGGTGTATGGTGATGTTGGGTGTGGCCAGGATGGAGGAGTTTGTAGTGGATAGAGGAGTAACAATCCTCATGAGCAGGAGAAAGAAAAAAGTTAGAAGACAAAGCATGTTCATGATGCCAAGGTAGGCAGTTGCTCGGAGCTGTTTGTGAGCAGAGTGGTGTGGTCAGACTAAACAGCAGGGGGTGGGCCTGTACCTTGTCATGTTTTTGCTGCTTGCAATGCTAGGTGTCAATCAGGGTTTCAGTGTTTTGTGCAGTCAGTTTGGGAGAGGCTGCAGTGAAAGAAGTTGTAAAGGGGTGGGGGGTTTAAACTATGCAGGCTAACAACATGGGATCAAAGTGTGGATCTGAATAGCTTACCGTTTGTTGTCTTGAGTTAAAGAGTTTGCAGAAAGAAGCAGTCCCCAGTCACCTCCTAGTCAAACGGTAGTCTAACTGTTTTTATCACTTAAAAACCTTACTTTAAATGCCTCACTGCCTAATGCAGTTTCCTGCCCAATGCAGCGAAGGTGTTAGTATTTACGACAAAAAAAGGTCACATGACCTCCCCCCTCCCCAATCAGTCAGCTTGTTCCATTTGGTCAATTAACAGCACAGATTAAGAGGGAAAAAAAAAAAAAAAACTTTTTGGCATTCAAACATACTACTATATCAATTCACAAGGCCAGATTCAGTCTTATAATCTGGGTTTCAACATCAGGAACATACTTATATATCAATTCAACAAGGCCAGATTCAGTCTTATACAGATGTACAGACATTGTTTCTCTAGAGGCAGCTGTTGCCACTGTTGTCCTGAGTCTTGAGGTCTGTGTATGCCAAATGGCCATAACCTGTTCCATGATGCCACAGACCTGATCAGTTCTTGATTTTATCTGCATTGCAAAGTTTTGAATTTTCTGTCCAATTTTGCTGCAGTAGGAATCCATTTTTCTTTTTATGGTGAGCAGGTTAGCTTCCTTTTGAACCTGCAACTCCTGTTTCCTTTGTGGATTATGGTGAGTTTTCGCATAAGGGACTTGCCTTATGTAGTACCATTGGAGGAGGTAGAAAAATGGAGCTGCCTCGCTGGTCGCGGTGATTGTTCACTGTGGCAGAGCAATGCATTCTACAGAAGCCATTTGCCTCGGTTGCACTTATGGTGACAATGTAGTCTCTGCTGGAGGTGATTCTGTTCTCTCTCTAGTGAAGACAGGCTCAGAGGTGAGTTGGTCATGGCATTGTGCTCCTGGATGGACATATACGAAGGTAACATAGAATTTATTTAGTAAAGATTTACTATATCATTATTTGTGATGCTTTCACAGATTTACATGTAGTCACATGTAAAAGTATGTGTATGACATATATTTTAATTCATATTTGGAATAATTATATGGGATTGAAATGTCTATTGCACATTGCAAGTGCGCATTTTATATTTTTTACATAAAGATTTAGTCTATCAGTCTGATCGCACTATGTAGTTTTTCCCTCTCTCCAATATCGTATCTCATCATCGGTTGTGCCATTGAGGGGAGTCCCTGTCAACACACATCCACTACGGGTAGCAGCCCTTCTTGCAAGTGCTTTTTATTCATCTGCATCCTGTGAGTAGGCTGGGTATACGAGCCAAGAATATACAGAGTGCCTTATCTCAGATTTACATATATCTGCACTTATATCATGTGTTTTGTTTGTCTTTTCTCCCTTATATGCCCCCCCTGGATTGTTTGAGAATATTGAAATGTCTATTAACATGGAGTAAAATGTGACATAAAATGTACATAGAATTTCTTCTTAACGTTGATTATTATGATATCTTTTTTTTTTTTTTTTTTATAACTTGTATTTTATTATACATAAATGCATGATATACATAAAAAAAAAGACATCAGGTGCATATTTAGCATATCATATACAATAACAAAAGCATAATAAACTCATGTAGTTTTTCGAGCCCTACTTAACCACGTGAGTGGGAATCGTCATGTGTAAGGTACTGGGGTAAATAATAATATATAAACAAAAAAAAAAAAAAAAAAAAACCAAGGGGTGAGGGAGTGAAGGTAAAGAGGGGGTGGGCGGGGGGAAGGAGAGGAGGGGAAGGTGTATTCCAAGGACCATAGAATAAATAAAATCACTCTGGGGGAAACCATGACAGCGTGAGGACTATGCCTTCGACTAGTGATTCGCTTTTCTGTAGAATAGTGTTGGCCTTAATAGAGTAGAGGTTCTAGGGTTGTTGATGTTGTTCTCATGCCCCAAAGGAGTAACGCATTTATTACTATTATAGACAAATTGGTTACTGCTCTACCCCAGGGATGTCTGTTTGGGCATGCCACGAGGTGGCCACCAACTTTTAGATATTGTCACCTAGTGTCATTACTAAGCTATCGTTAACTTTTTCCCTCTGGCAGATAAAACCAAATACGATTCCGAATCTTGGGATCATTGGAATATCGGGCGCGTTTCCATAGTGTGCGATCGGGTCGCACGCCTGCGCACAGCTAGATCAAAATGTGGCACATTATTTTATTCGTGTGGATTTGATAGGTTCCTTTAGGGGTCTGTTTCATGTAAACGAGTCCACGGGTCTGGGGAATAGTGGAGATCGAAAACCTCTCTGGATCCAATTTCTGATCTTTTTCCCATAAGCGGTATATCAGCGGGCAAGACCACAGCATAGGTAAACCGGTCAGCTGTTCCTCCACATTGTTTAGGGTCACAATGGGATAGACCCTTGGTATAAACTTAGATAATTTGAGTGGGGTGAGGTCCATCTCATAAGAACTTTATATGCGTTCTCCCTCTCAGTGTGGTGCATAAGAACTTTTTTGCGGCTCCTAGGAATATAGCCTTCACTCTTGCGTCGTCGCAAGGTCTCCCCTAGGTCCCTTTCCATTGGGTACGGAATGTATGTGATTTGGTGTTTGAGATTGCAGGCATCGATTACCTCTCTGGCTTTCGCTAGATATACGTCCCCTAGGGTCGTTTTCTGCCGTTGCGACAGAGCTTTTCACAAATTGCGCCAATGGGGGTATGGGGGGCTACATATTATTATAACATGAATCTGAGGGCTGGAGTTATTTATGGAATTCAGTGTGGGGATGTTCTTTTTCGCTTAGTCTGATATGGTCACAACATAATTATTTTATGATCATGCATGGCCACGCCGAGATCTTTGAGTCTATATGCACTTTTTGGTTTCTCACAGATTGAGGTGATTATGACCAACTAAGCACCAGGGTCGGTGCAGAACGCTAGGATTCTTCCAAATGGTGACTAGAGATGAATTAGCTGAGAGTAAGTGAGTTTTTTAATCTTGTATGCTTCCTCGAACAGTATTAAGGAGTAGTATGAGGTGACGTAAAATATGTTCTTGTGACCCTGTAGAAATGTTTTCTTGATGTTAGTACGCAAATCAAATTGTTAAACTCAAAGGGGAGGCACTGCCGCATTTTTCGAGCTCAACCCATCTTTTTAATTTAAGGGTGCGGAATGGACCATTGTATGCCTGGCGTTAATTGAGCCCTTTAAAATATGATCAAAGCCAGGCAGGGTACGTCCTAGGTTCTCACGGGCCCTAAAATAGTTCTCTTCATAGATAACTATTACTAACCTCTCGGTTTTTTACCCACCATCCCCATGTATAGAAATTAGTATATTCCGACTAAGTGAGAGTATGTCCTTCAAGTTGAGTGGCACAGGTAGTGTCTGTGAAGGTATAAGGATACGGGTCAAGTAGATTCATCTTAACGCTGTGAATCCTTCCGATCCAAGAATCTTCTTGGAAACCATCACTGATTAGGTCTTGTTTTAGAGTCACAGATCAGTTTGGGATGCATTTGCTTTATAGATGCTTTTTTGCATCTGTGTGGGATATAGGTCCCAAATATTTTATCGAGTTTCTTTGCCAGTTAAATTGAAATTTAGTTTCAGTAATTTCTCTGTATTCTAGGGAGGTTTGATATTCAGAGCTTCAGTATTTGATTGGTTAATCTTGAAACCTGAGACCTGTGAGGAATTATCTAGTATGTCAAACAGTAGGTATGACGTAAGGGGTTTGGAGATAATATATAGGATATCATCAGCTAGAGGGCCCGCTTATGTGATGGGATTAAACGTTTACACCCTAGATATCCGGGCTTCTCGAATTCGTGGCCGCGAGGGTCTGCAATCCATAGGGCGAACAGGAGGGGAGATAAAGGCATCCCTGTCTTGTGCCACTCGGGATTTGAAATGGGACCGAGGGGAAGACCCTGATGTATCCCTGGCGGTTGGGCCTGGATATTGTGACATAATCGCTCTACTCACCGCTATTTCCGAAGCCAAATTGCCGCGAGCGGTCTCTTTTAAGTATGGCCAGTCTATCCTATCAAAAGCTTTTTCCTTCATCCAGACTTATAGCATGCTTTGTGTGTTATTTTTGTTAGCCAATTCCAACAGATCAATAATCGTCGGGTGTTATCCGCTGCCTCTCTCCCTTAACAAACGCGACCTGATCTGGGTGTATTAGTCTGGGTAGGATGTGACTTAACTGTGTGGCCATAATTTCGCATATTTTTGATATCGGTATTAATTAGAGATTTGTGGCCTATAGCTTTTACACTTTTAGCGGATCTTGCCAAGGTTTATTTATAGTGATATAGACGCCCGCGCGCATGTCCCCCAGGAATAGGGGCTCTCCTGCTAAGATAGCGCATTAAAACATTTGGAGCAGCAGCCTCGGAGCAAGTGATTCGGAAAATTTCTTATAATAAAGCCCTCAGAAAAAGCCATCAGGAGCCTGGTGCCTTTGATGCTTAGCTCCTTGATGGCCTGTCGACATCTTCTTCCAATGTGAAGTCAGCGCCCATGGCTTCTCTGTCTAGGCTCTGTCAATCTCTCCAGTTTTGAGCTGGCTAAGAATCTCTTAGTGGCGATTGCGTCGTTGTTTATTGTGTGCCACCTTCTTACCGTCGTATAGGGACCATAAAATGAACGAATTCTTCCACCTATTTTGTTTAGGATTGGCCTGTAATGACACCCGATTGTAAGGCGTATAGCTTGGATATAAACTTAGATTGCCTACTTCAGTTGCGCGCGCCAGGCATGTATCCGGCCTGTTAGCTTTTTCCATAAAAACTTCCTCTTAGACGCAACATAGGGAGTTTCCGCCGCGGGAAGTCAATAACATATTCAATTCATTTTTTGTATCTTTAATTCCTGTGTCGTAATGGATCGGGATTGGTCTTAATGACTCGATGAAAGGGATTCAATTTGGATTGGAGCGCCCGAATTTTTGGTAATCCTCACTCTGTTTTCTTTAGCAGTGAGATAATTATTATGCCCCTTAGCTGCTTTATGAGCCTCCCATAAAAGTCATATGGGATTCCCCAGAGCCCTGTGTTTTACTCAAAGAATGAGTTATTTGTTCTTGCACTACTCGTTTCGCAGTTTTCGGGTATTTTAAGAATGGATTCATTAAGTTTCCAGTTTGCGCCTGGTCTATTGGTCTGAATATTGTTGCACCTGAGCTCAATTGGTGGCATGGTCAGACCATGAAATATCATGGATCTTGTATGATTGGACCTTAGGGACGCGAGGTGGCACGAAACGAGAGATATCGATTCTGCTATGGAGGTGTGTGGGTGGGAATAGAAAGTGTAGTCCTTGTCGTAGGGTGGAGCTCCTCCATATGTCTACTAATTGAGTTCTTTCAGGGCATTGTCAGGGAATTTGTTAGCTTTTTTATTATCGGAGTCATTTCCCCCTGATCTGTCTATTGAGGATTGATTGGTGATGTTAAAATCTCCTGCTATTATAGTGTATCCCTTACTGCTGAGTTTATAGCAGGCGGAAATCTGTCAAAAAAGGACGCATCCTGTGTACAGGGCGCGTAGAGGAGGCCAACGTAATAGTCTGCACTCATGTGTATGGTCCCTGTTAAATGATATAACGACCATCTACAATCTTTTTTGATTGTCTGGAGAATAAATGGGAGATTGAGTTGTTAAATACGATGGCTTACCCACGTTTTTTGACCGATCTGATGCTGTATAAATTGGGAAGCCCCTATCTAGGAACCTGGGGAGCTAATATTACTAAGTGTTTTCTGTAGAAATAGCACATCCGCTGTTTTCTTTTGTAATCTTGTAAAGGCAATCTTTCTTTTGATTGGGCTTTAAAGCCCTTCACATTGTGAGAGATTAATGTTACCGCATGTATACGAAGCAGGAATGATAATATAGTGATCTGCATACTTACTTGTGAAATTATATCTGAGGGTTTCTGGCGATGTGTCCCAAACTACCGTGTCGGTTAGAGCGCTCTGGTGATCCAGCTCCCTGGAGAGGAGGGAAAGGGAGAGGCAGGGAAAGGTGACAAGACAGGGGAAGCGACAAGATGGGCTAAAACGGAAAAGAAAATAATAATAAAATTGTAAAAAGGGATAAACAAAAAACAAGGGCTATCTCGGGAGCCCCCGAGAAAGCTCCTTTCCAGAGGGTGGGTTTCTGACTCCATTTTAAGATGGGCCAGTCTCCTGTGTTGAAGATCCCACCCTGGGTCTTGGAACGGTCCCGCATCTTATTGTGGGACCGATGAAGGGGACACATGCTGCGAAGGGAGTATCTCCCCCGGCACTTTTCAAAAGGAAAAAGCAAGCATATTTTGTGAACTGCAACATAAATGATGTGACATCATCTCAGTGCCACTAACAGTGACCTTAATGACCATGAACCTTGAATCCCCGATTGTAATCTAGTATAGGCTATACTGGTAATGGGTTAGCGGGGTAACCTTGGTTAAAATAACAGTAACCTTAGGCGTTGAGCCCTTATGGTTTGTAATCTTATCTATGTGAACATGTCTAAAACAGCTTTAATTAAGCTAACAGTGAAATTTTAAACATGTATTATATATGTCTGCAACACCATCTTCCCGAACATATAAGGCAGATATGACACGAGAAACATAGCATATGGATACAATACGTGCGGGTAATTGCAATCGTAGAGACAAATAATATGTAAATTGTATTGTATGTATCCTCCATATAACACGCTTCTTCATATAGAGATAAATATAATTTATATCGAACGAGTCCGCATGGCTAAAAGTCTCAATCACTATTAGTCCTAATGACGTGACATAATAGACCCTCTCGTAGCACACCGTTGTACAGCCAAACCGAACAGCAGATATTTATCATAGCGAATCTTATATAGCGTATATAGTAATTATGCAGTGTTCGACAAACCCACACACCTGCTCGCCCCGGCGAGTGACCCAACCCCCGGGCGAGTAACATGGCCAAAGCAGCACACGCCCGGCACCAGGTGCGAGCAGACCCTCTCGTTGTGCGAGTAGATTCCCGGTGACCTGTCAACCACTGGTAATATTGTAATAACACACATATATACAAAACATATGTACACCCACACAACATACACATATATATATATATATACACATGTACTCAACCATAAACAATAATATCTCTCTAACCCATATACATATCTTCTCCATACTATACTACTTATTTTTTAATAAAATGTTAATCATCTCTGTTATATGAGTCATATGGGTTTAACTTCTTTCTTGTGCGATTCCCAGATCGTGTGTGATTCCCAGATCCTGTGTCACCCTATGTGGGCACTTATTTGCATGAGATATCTTTATATTTTTTATGTTTGTTGGGTGTTGTGTATTGTGTGGGGGGCAGGGACACTGCTTGGTGGTAACTAGACCCATATATCCTCCGGGTACCCCAGATGAGCGGGCCGAGACCCGTGAGGGGAAGAGGGGCTCGACTTCACAAGTCTCCTCTCCCCCTCTTATTCCATCTGGGCTGTGGAGGAACCGCTTATTGTAGAAAAGTCCCGGCTGCACTGACATCACTAGGAGCTTGTGGATGCACCGACGCGGCGGAGGGCAGTCGTCTGGGCGGTGACGCTGGGATGTGTGTGTAATGCTGGGGCTGTGCAGGTGTGTGCTGAGCTGGGCTGCATAGGTGATGCTGGGGCTGTGTGTGTGCAGGTGATGTGGATTGTGCTGTGCGGTGATGCTGAGATGTGTGTGTAATGCTGGGCTGTGCGGTGGTGCTGGGTTTGTGGTAGGTGTGCTGGGCTGTGCAAAGTGGTGCTGGGCTGTGCAGAGTGTGTGCTGGGCTGTGCCAGTGTCAAGTGGTGCTGGGCTGTGCAGGCAATGGTGCGGGTGTCATGAGGGCTGTGCAGTGCAAGTGGTGCTGGGCTGTGCAGTGCAAGTGGTGCTGGGCTGTGCAAGTGGTGCTGGGCTGTGCAGGGGCTCGGCTGTGCATGCGGAAGTGGGTGCTGGGCTGTGAGGTGATGCTGGGCTGTGTTGTGCAGGTGGATGTTGGGATGTGCTTGCAGGGTGATGCTGAGATTGTGTTGTAATGCTGGGCTGTGCGGTGGTGCTGGGTGTGTGAGGTGGTGCTGGCTGTGTAGGTGGTGCTGGGCTGTGCAAGTGTGCTGGGTTGCAGTGCAATGGTGGGGCTGTGCGTGCAAGTCGTGCTGTGGCGTCAGTGCAAGTGGTGCGGGCTGTGGCAGTGCAAGTGGTGCTGGGCTGTTGCAGGTGGTGCTGGGCTGTGCAAGTGGTGCTGGGCTGTGCAGTGCAGTGGTTGCTGGGCTGTGTAGGGGTGTGCTGGACTGTGCAGTGCAAGTGGTGCGGGCTGTGCAGGTGGTGCTGGGCTGTGTAGGTGTGGGGCTGGTGCTGTGCAGTTGCAAGTGGTGTCTGGGCTGTGTCAGGTGGTTGCTGGCTGTGCAGGTGTTGCGGGTGTGCAGGTGTGTGGGCTGTGCGAGGCTGTGCAGGGCGTGCAGGTGGTGCTGGGCTGGGCTGTGCAGGGTAATGCTGTACATATGTTTGGTAATGCTGTATACGTGATGCTGGCAGTGCGCGTGATGTGAGCTGGGTAGTGATGCGTGGGCGGGACGCTGGGCTATGTGACCCCCCCCCGGTCTCCCCAGTTAAGCGGGCCGAGACCTGACAGCAGGGAGAGGGGCTCGATCTCCCAGTCTCCCTCCTACTCCATGCGGGGCCGCGGGGAGACCGCCTCCTGCAGAGAAGTCCCGGTCGCTCTGACGTCATTAGCCCGCGACCGAGATCTCGCGAGAAGGCGGGGAGTGCAGCTTATGTGGTGTTAGGCTATGGGGTACGGGCACGCGGACGCTGGGGCACGGGCGCGCAGATGCTGGGGCACGGGCGCGCAGATGCTGGGGCGAGCAGGCCAAGAATTGAGAGCAGGGAGAGAGGCTCGAACGCCGAGACTCCCTCTCCCCCTCCTACCCCACCAGCAATGGAGGGGCCGTCTCGCGTCCCATAGTCCCGGTCTCCCCGACGTCATCAGTCTGCGGCTGAGATCTCGCGTGAAGATGGAACCTCCGGATGACGTCAGTGATTCCTTCGCGCCAAAACACCTGCTGCTCCCGCCTCACACAGAGGAGGACGGGACCAAGATGGCTGCTGCTCCAAAACTGCAAACGGATCTGCTCCAGGTTATAGCTGACATCTGGCAGAGGAGGTAAGTCTGGTTGATATCTGGTACTGGTGGGACAGTGGGCTTGAACAGGGATTCATTCCTTGTGGTCTGAGAGGTTATAAACTTGTGTTGTTGTGCTGATTAAGATCAGTTGGAGCCTGAAGCCTCCCGCACCACATGCTGCTTAGTACGGGGGGTCCCTGATTTGTTCCAGGAGGGAGTGAGGGGGTTGGCGATGACGGATGGTGGCTGTGCTGGGTTGAGTATGGCTCCAGTGACCCCGAGTTTGGTGAGGAAGCCCTCTCCGTCTTCTGGGTTTTTTAAAGTGTGAGCAACACCATTTTTAATTGAAAGGAGGGCACAGGGAAACAGCCATCTGTATCTGATGTTATGTTCTCGGAGAACTTTTGTAATTGGAGTCAGAGCTTTTCTTTTATTCAAGGTGGCAGGGGCTAAGTCCTGGTATATCTGGAGCTTGACCCCCTCGAACTCAAGGGTCTTAGCTTCACGGGAGATCCTGCACACCTCTTCTTTGGTGCGAAAATGGTGGAATCGCGCCACAATATCTCTGGGGGGGTCGCCGCTCTGGGGTTTCCCGCGCAAAGCTCTATGGCACCTGTCCAGCCGTATCTCAGAGTCTGGTTTATCCGGAAAAAGGTGCTCCAGCCACCTATTTGTAAAATCTTCAGGGTCATTTATATTTTCAGGGACCCCCCGTAGCCTGATGTTGCACCGCCGGTCGCGGTTTTCGGCGTCCTCTGCCTTATCTTCTAAAAATCTAACTCTGTCATTTAAAGCAGTGACCTGGTCGTGTGTTTCAGCTATGGCGGTGGTTGTCTCGTCCATTTTAGTTTCAATGGAGTCAGTACGCTCTCCGAGAGCATCTAGGTCTTTTCTAAGCGCCCAAAGTTCTGTCATGAAGAACTTCTTCATATCTGCGCAGAATGCTTTTAGGTCTTTGCGCCGGACTATATCTTCATCTCCCTCCTCCTCCACAAGAGGATCCACAGCAGGGGCCTTGTCTGATGTCTGCCCAGGGATCTCTTTATTTTCGGGTGGGGGCGCTCCGTTTTTCTTGAAAAAAGTGGTAACCGGTTGGCCTTTGGATCGAGCTGTTTTGTTAATCGGCATCTCTCGATGTTTATAAAAGATGTGCTGTGTAGTAATCAGGTAGAATCACGCTTTTGCCGCTTGTAATTGCTTTAATAGTGCCGGTGGGAGAGGAGCTCTGAAATCAAGTCTCCATTCCCTCCAACAGCCAGCAGGTGTCTCGTCGATTATTATGATATCTAATTAATATTTTGTATTGAAATGCATTGTGATGTTAAGTC
The DNA here is from genome assembly GCA_036426205.1 of Ascaphus truei. Taxonomy (NCBI): domain Eukaryota; kingdom Metazoa; phylum Chordata; class Amphibia; order Anura; family Ascaphidae; genus Ascaphus; species Ascaphus truei. The sequence goes on from CM071570.1 coordinate 213,315,415, forward strand.
AGTAACTTTCTGTGTGTTACATGTACTGTATATAATAATGTGTATAAACCCACTTATCAGTTGGTATCAGTTACCCTTGGGTAATAAATATAAAATAAGTCTAAACCAATGTGGCTAAATAAACAGGTAGGGGAGGAAATAAAAAAGAAGAAGCAGGCGTTTAGATACTTGACGTCAGAAGGGATGGAGGCATCATATCAGAATTATAATGAATGTAACAGAAGTTGCAAAACTGCAATAAAATTAGCAAAAATGGATAATAAAAAAAGGATTGCAATAGAAACTAACATAACCCCTAAAAAGTTATTTGAATACCTTAATAACAAAAAAAAAATAGAAAAGAAAATATAGAACCCTATCAGCGTGAGATGGGTAGGCAGATTATTGGAGATAAGGAAAGAGCAGAGGTATTAAACACATTCTTTGCCTCTGTGTTTACCAGGGAAGAATCAATAGCAATAGTAGTGCCACAGGATGAAGCCAAAACCTCTATTTTAACGAACAATTGGTTAACTGAGGAAGAAGTTTATACTGTAGGTGAATTGATCAAATTAAAGTAAATAAGGCACCTGGCCCTGATGGCATGAACCCAATAATTCTTAAGGCGTTAAGTTCAGTAATGGCCAAACCGTTGCATTTAATATTAAAGGGCTCCATTTCCACACGCACAGTAACACAAAATTGGCGTAAAACAGATGTGGTGCCTATATATAAAAAGGAAGCTACTGTAGATCACAACTGGGGAATTACAGACCTGTAATCCTGACATCAATAGTGGGGAAGCTACTTGAAGGTTTAATACGGGATAATAATCACGATAGGCCATGCCAAACTAACCTTATTTGTTTCTTTGAGGAGGTACGGTAAGTAGGAATTTAGACCAGGGTAATGCAGTTTATATGGTCTAACTAAATTTTGCAAAGGCTTTTGATACGGTTCCAGGTGAGGTTAGTGTACAAAATAAAGCAAATTGGATTTGAAAACTGGTTGAAGGATAGACAACAGAGAGTTGTTATAAATTGAACTTTTCAGGTTGGGCAAGAGTTGTGAGTGGTGTACCTCAGAGATCGGGACTGGGACCCCTGCTTTTTAATTTGTTTATTAATGAACTTGGTGTTTTCATAGAGAGCAAAGTCTCCATCTTTGCTGATTACACTAAATTGTGTAAGGTAGTAGAATCAGAGCAGGATGTAATTTCTCTCCAGAAGGACTTGGATAGACTGGAAACTTGGTCAGGTAAATGGCAGATGAAGTTCAATACAGATAAATGTAAGGTTATGCATTTGGAAAACTAGAATAAACAGGCAACTTACACATTAAATGGGGATACATTAAGAGAATCTTTGATAGAGAAGATTTAGCAGTGCTTATAGACAGCAGGCTTAGCAATAGTGCCCAAAGTCATGCAGTAGCTGCAAAGACAAACAAAATATCATCTTGCATTAAACAGGCAATTGATGGAAGGGAGATAAACACAATTATACCCCTTTATAAAGCATTAGTTTGATGGTAAGGGGTAACCAGGCTATATAATAAAGGTTACGCCCTCTGGTTACCCCTGAAATGGTGGTGTCCCTGGGAGCTACATAAGCATGATAAGCCAGAGACAAGGAATAATACATGTTGAAAATAAAGTGACATAGCTTTTTTCTGTTTCCATGTTCCCTTGGCCATAGAACTGTGAGATTTCTTGTGTGTCAGTTTTAGGGGGGATATTTGGGTAAAAATACAATTATTTTGTTTGAAGGAGTTTGGGGGCCAAAGTTACCAGTAGTCCTTTCATTCTCCCTGGTGAGCAGGCATGATTTGTTGGTATGCGGGGTTAATAACACTGGAAAACCAGTGTCCCCCAGACTCCATGATTTTGAGCTCAAATATCCCAAATCCATTTCCCTTATAAGTATAAGATTCCCCAGTGTGTGTATGCAGCAGGAAGGAGTAGATAGAGGGTATGAATAGAGGATTTGTGTGGGTACTTTTTATTAAGGGGTAAAGAAGTTGTTGGGAGAGAGGTGTATAAATAATGGTGCAGTGGGAGTGGGGAAATTGGAGAGAACAGAGACGTTCACAAAGTAGTGAGGAAACAGTAAGCAAAAAAAGTACATGGTGAAATGCAGGAGGAGACAGTCCAGGTATTGGAGGATAGGAAGAGTAAAAAGAATAATAGCATTTATAAATCAAGTTCTCACAGCTGCAGAGTTGTTGTTGTGCAGAGTCCAGATCTTCCTCCAATCTTCACCTCCATTGTCAACTCCAAAATTAACTCCAGACACTTTCAATGTTACACTTTAAAATGTTGCACAGTGTGAAAGGTTGAGTCCCAGCCTTTTTATTTAAAGAAGCAGCAGCATCAGACCCTGGGAAGAATGAAAGAGGCTTTTGCTGTTCTCTGAACCTTCTTTTTATTAGGTGTTCCACATTCAGGTGTACAACAACGAGTTCCCCCAGCGTGATGTCTCCATACAGAGAGTAGCCAGCAATATCTGCATTAGAAAGTTTGCATCCTTTCACTGAAGTTCCACAGACATCCTCATATCACATAACAGCAACAAGGACTGCAGAAAGAGACAACCTCACATCACATAGCAGCAACAAGGAGTGCAGAAAGAGACATCCTCATATCACATAGCAGCAACAAGGAGTGCAGAAAAAGACCCCAGGGAAAGAAACCCCCTCCCTTTTATTACTGGTTAATTAGGACAAAACCAAATAAAGTAAACCACACAGGGGAGTTTTCTCCCAAAACTTACACAATTAGCAAACATAATACACTTCACACAACATACAATTTTCTATAGTAAGCCCCAAAAAAACAGTACCTTTCACAAACATCCCATGCATGTCTTTACTCTGCAAAATAAATGACATTCAGTATCACTTACTTTAATTCCCGCCCCCCCCCATACCATGGTATAATCTACCCTGGATGGTATACTGGAAGGAAACGCCCTTTTCCTTTTTAACAGTGACTGCCCATGGCTGTGTAACATCAAACTGTGTTTAACACCAACCAGACCTGTATTGTACTGACTGACCTCAGGACACCACATTAAAGGTTAGTAAAGTTTCAGATAAAGGAAACAAAAAAGATCGCTGGGCCCAGCAAAAAGCAAAACAGAAAGAAAGGTGGTGCACTTCATGCCAGAAAGCAAACATGCATTTAACTTACACAATAGTACAAGCAGCCCTGTCACACACAGCCATATGGCTCACAGCCAAACGAGCCTGCCTTATATAGTTAAACACATTCAATTGACTAACAATTAATTGAGGGGTAGGCCTATTCAGCTCATACCAGGTAGATGTTAATTTGATTAAAGTTCCTTCAGTTGTTAGATAGAAATCAGACTAGTCATACCAGGTAGATGTTAATTTGATTAAAGTTCCTCCATTGACTGCTATAGTGGCTTATGCACATATTATATGGACATGATATACCACTGTACCAATCAATGGGTACAGGGTGGGTATAGTGGGCCCGGGTGGGTGGTTGGGTCTACCTGGTTGGTATTGGGGGATGGTGGATTAACCCTTAATTACTATAGCGGTTACTAACCGCTAATGTGATTAAGGGGTTAGGGGCCATTAGATTGTGTTTTTTAGTGTATTGTTTCTGACAACAGAGGACATGGACGGTGATGAGGATGAGGACGTCCTTAATGCTGGCAGGGTAAGTACAAGTTTGATTTAATTTATGCTGCTGGTTGATGTTTTATTTTAAATGGGCAAATACACTCTTACCCATATGTGGATAACTGTAATTTTGCCCATTACTGTACTGTATGCATTGAGGGGGTGGAGGGTGTATTTATATCCATTTATTGCACATTTTATTTTTTCGGCACATGATTGGTACCGCAGGCCAGCGGGGCCCCCAGACACCCGTGGGGAACACCTGGAGACTCCCAGACACCAATGGGAACCACCTGGAGGCCCGCTGGGACCACTCGAGGACCCCCGCCGGCCTCTGGTATCAATCCTGTGCATAAAAAATAAAAAATGCTTTTATATGGGGGCACAGAGGGGGGTAGGTTGTGTATTGGTGGTTAGTACATATTGTAATAATGCCAAGTACACTCTTCACTCACCCCCTCTGCATTGGGTACGAGAGAGAGACAGATTTTATGCACAATCAGTGTATCGCACCCAATAAACCTGCTGTTGTTCCTTAACCCCTTCATTGCCTTAGCGGTTAGACGCTAAGGTAATGAAGTTGCCTGTAAATGCATTTTTATTACATCTGATTCATGCTGGGGGCCATGAATCTGATGCAGGAAAAATGCATTTTTTTTCCTTTCCACTCTCGGCTGGTTCTCACCACCCTCACTTCAACTTTTCCTGGTGGGAGGATTTTTAGAGGAAATCACCATTCTAGAGCTGCAATTAGCCTCGATAAGCTAATCACAGCTACTAGAATTGCACAGATTTGAAAACCTGCCAATAAGTGGCTTATCAACGCTCGTTTGCGGAATTTTTTTTCTTGGCAAAAAAAATACCAAAACGGGCTTTTATTGGCGACTTATCGGGGCTTAATGAATACAGATGCAGTGGCCCTTATTCGAACATATCACGGAGTCGTTTTCGTGTGCGCTGCTGTACTCCACGCGGCCAATCACGCGGTTGCTTTGTTTGAATTTCATGGATCCCGATTTCTTTGGGTACAATTCTTCACGTTTCCGTGGCAGAAATGAATGAATTGTAATGTGTACAGTACGGTACTGTGTCAATTTGCAGGTTTTTAAAAACCAGAAAAATGCAATTTTCTGCACTCGATAAAAACGATTCAACACGCGCCATGACATGGGTATTCCAAGGTATACAACGCGTGATATGTTAACGGCCGCTGCATCTGTAGCAGTAGGCGTTTTTGGAGAAAAGGGCTCGATAAATGACTTATCGGTGCTTATAACATAGGCCCCAAGTTTTAAAAAGGAAAGTGACTCTAAGGAGGTTTTTCTTTTCCTTCATAACAGCAATTTGTTCACTTTAACAATGTATCAACCTTTGTTTAACTTATTTTTACTATATATATTATAGGGAGAAAGAGAGAAAAAATATATATGCTGTTTTAGTTGGACTTACTGAATTTGCCATACTGTTCCTTTCTTACTCAAAACTAGAACCCTATTTTTTCCAAAACATGGAAAGCAAAATCTACTTTATACTTATCTTTCAAGAAAATGGTCAAGCTTCAGTGAAAACTGCTTAGTACTGTAGTGCCGACGGTTATTCTAAAACAAATCAGTGGCAATTACCAAAAAGACCTAGGTACATCCTGGGTACATGCTGGGTACATGCTGCAACATTTCAGTGACATTTATGCAGAGACTAATGGCCCATCGGATTAACAGCGGGGGTCCCTGGCAGTCCCATTCAAACTGAATGGGACTGTCAGGGACTTCTGCTGTGTTAATCCGATGGGCCATTAGCCTCTGCAGAAATGTCACTGAAGTGTACCCAGCATGTACCTGGCTAGTTTAAGGCAAGTTTAAGGCAAGTTTTAGAATACTCATTGGCTCATCTGTAAGTCTGAGATATGCAATATTTTACAAGTTTACTTTGCAGGTTAATAATGTATTTATATTTTAAGAAATGCATGAAATAAAAAAACTTGATCAATTTTAAATTTGTACGTTCGCAAGCAAAAAAATGCATTCTATTACAATTGTCGAATATTTGTTTTTATGAACATTTGACACCAAAGAGTGTAGTAAAATCTGAGACAATCACCAAACATTCCTAAAAATATAATTGCCTATAGGAACATTTGCTTTCGGTGATTTTTTAGTCAAAAATTTTTTTTCGACCTCGTAAAATCCCTCATTAACCACATTTGCAAACTATTATTATCAAGATTTCTCCCACATCTAATCACAAGAAACTAAAGGTTTCCAGAATTGCGACAATATATAATCATTTACAGTACATATGACAGGGCGCATGAAACAACTGTCTATAAGAATTACTGTACAGCAGGTGAATAAAATACTCATAACTTTCAATGTCTCTGTTCTTTCTTCATCTTTCCTATGCTGAATTGTTCCAAAGGCATATGCCAGATAACATCACTAATATTAGTTTAGTATTCATTCCTGCTATTTCAATTTCCTCTAGACTATAAACAAATCTACACTGGCATGTGGTCTCTTTTTTTCCATTGTATAATAAACAACACAGTAAAAAAAAATCTAAATCTTTATTAATGACATGTACACTAAACCTGTGTGTCTAGGACATCTGGTGCATTAAGTAAGTCTGCACAAAGTGTTTACTTCTTACATGCACATTGGCAATATTTTGCCAAGATTAGCAAATTATGCCATCCACGCTTGCGATGAATAATTTAGTTACAGCATCACTAATTTATTTTGTACATGTAGGAGGTCCAAGGTAATCAAATTATTTGTGTTTTATGAATATGCTTTTAGCACACCAGAAGGCCATTATTTATGAAATGTGCATGTATGCGTTTATTATTTTCCAGCCTTTGGGCTGTTATTAATGATATTCATTCTGAAAAGGAACATCTTAATGGGAAGCATGCTTCATAACATAGAATAATTGAGTATATTTTCATTCTACATTGATTTTCATGTAATTTGTTTCCAATTGGTGTTCCGTTCCTATTGAAAATCATAACATTTTCCAAGTGTCACTTTCCAAGATTTGAACACAAATCATTTACATTTTATGTAAATGCATATAAATCTTTGTCCTTCAAATAGTAGCATTTCTTTCAAAAGCCATCAATTTAGGGGAAAAAATTGGAACATACCCATATGTCAGCAAATGGAAACTTTAATGTACAAAGGTGGTTGAAAATAATGTGTAAATATTAACTGTGCTGGGCTTTACATGTAGATAATGTATCTAAACAAATTGAAAAACTACTTACAGTACATTAGGCATTTTAATGTATTATTTTTCATAGTGTTTCCTAAAATAAAAACTGTTATATAGGGTCACGGGAGACCAGGACTATCACACCAGGGATCAATTCGTTAGACAGAAACACAGAGTTTATCAAATGTATTTATTGGAAAAAGAAATAGCCACAACTATTTACAGTAAATAAACACACACTTACCAGTGGGAGACCGGACGCGGTAGCTGGGACCTGTCTGTGACGCGGGGGAGGTGAAACCTACCGTGACAACCGAGGAAAACTTTGTTGTGAGTGTATATATTTATTTTTTTAATAAATTGCTGTGTTTTGATTATAATACACTCTCCATGTTTGCCCATTAATTTCTGGGGGACTCTCCAGAGACGGGAAGGGAGCAAAGTGTAGCCAGGAAGCACTTGAAGATATCCCTCCAGACAGAGGATTAAGTAAAGATAAGAAACCTTTGTAATGCAGTTTACTTACACATGGCCGTGTAAGTAGTTTTATTTACTTATCTCACGCTATTGTCACCTGTGTTACACCACTGTTTACAGGCATTGACTCTGGTTATCTGACCACTTGTGCTGGTCTCAGTGGTTAATTGGTTATATACCAACCCCTTTGTGGGGCTATTGAATGTGTTGTATCTATTTATCCTTTTTTCTGCGCTCCTCTCATCCATCTCTATATTTTCTACTTCTATTTGGGGGTCCTGGATAGACCCTTAGGGTTGAGCAGCAGTCACTGGTCTTCGAAGTAATGCACCGATATTAGTAGTGCACGTAGAAGCCCTGTATACGGTAGTATTGAAACCGTCTATTTTCCTATTTCAAATATCAGAAAGAGTGACATAGTCTCTTTCGTCACTAAGGGCTCAGACAATACCAGGAAAATAATTTATATTATTGAACATGTGTATCTTCCCGGAACTAAGGCGGTCTTATTGAGCCTTGACATGGAGAAGGCATTTCGATAGAATAAATTGGCTATTTTTAGATACAACAATGTAAAAATTCAGATTTTGGGGTCCATTCCTAGAGGGTGCCAGAGCCCTGTATCGGAATCCTAGAGCTTCAGTCAAACTCCCAGGAAACGATGGAGATTTAATAAAAATCAAAAACGGCACCAGACAGAGGTGACCCCTGTCTCCCCTTCTCTTTGCACTGTCAATAGAACCCCTCGCCTCAAATATTAGAAACAATCCAGACATCCAAGGTATTACTATAGCTGACAGATTACAAAATACCCCTTTTCGCAGATGATAATATCCTATCATTGTCGAACCCCCAAACGACTTTACCCAACCTCCAGTATGCATTAACAGAATTTGGCAGAATTTCAGGCTATAAAATAAATAATGACAAATCAGAAGCCCTAAGTTTGACCCTCACACCACAAGAAATTAAGCTACTACAAACACATTTTAAGTATAAATGGAGTAAATCCCACATTAAATATCTGGGAGTCAAAATAGCCAGATACTATGGCTCCCTCTTCCAATGCAACTACTCCCCTCTATTCAATCAGATTAAGAGAGATCTACAAAACTGGAACAAATACTAGATCTCTTGGATTGGAAGAATAATATCAGTTAAAATGAACATTCTCCCTAAACTGTTATATTACTTTCAGACTCTCCCAATCCACATCCCACTCTCAGAGTTTAAAAACCTACAAAGACTAATCTTCCAATTTATTTGGCAGAACAAGAGGGCGGCGCGAACAGTCATGTTGGCATCAAGAGCAAGGGGAGGCATGGGGGTCCCAGATATACTAAAGTACTGTATTATCAAGCTGCCCAGTTGAGACAGGCAGTGGTCTGGAATGCTGATCCGGGTATGTTCTGTTGGCTGGGTATTGAATCCCATTACTCAAAAGGTACCCCGCTAGGAAACTCCCTGTGGTCCACCGGGGGGCAGGACTCAGATGCAAAAAGATTCAAATTGGGCCCGATGGGATGCACATGGACCATCTTGTATAAAACCAAGGGATAATATAAACTTACCTCATCACCATCCCAATTAACGCCTCTTCTCAATAATCCGGATTTTCCTCCGGGATGTGAACCAAAACAGTACGACCAATATAATAATAAAAACATACGGACAGTAGCAGACCTTCTGGGTAAGGGGAATCTTTCTTAGCTTCCAGGAACTATGCCTTAGCTTCCAGGAACTATGCCTTAGCTTCCAGGAACTATGCAAGTATGAGGCTCTTGACCTCCACATACAGTATTCAAATATCTTCAGCTAAGACATTTTGTCAGCAAAGTATCACATAATGCAGCCTTTCCTGAGATCATCAGCTTTGAGTCATACTGTCAGAGGGGAGTATATCAGAAAGGGCTGATCACGAAAATTTACCACAGATTGGAGGCATCAGGAAACATACCTGATCATAATTACATGCTTAAATGGGCAGAGGATTTAAATGTCACTATAGACAGAGATGAATGGGAGGATAAATGGGAATGCACAGCTAAAACATCAATCTGCACCACAACAAAGGAATACATATATAAAATCTTATTCCACTGGTACCTAACCCCAGATAGACTTAGACAGATCTGTGTTGGCGGGGCTGCGGACAGAAAGGGGATATGGTCCAAATATCGTGAACATGTCCGGAAATACAGACATTTTGGCTTATGATCCAAGACATCATAAGTGACACAGCAGGAGAAATGATCCCAGTAGGTCCCCTTATATATTTATTGGCAAAACAAATTGAAGATATAAGCCACCCCCTGAGACGACTGATCACATTCATATTTACAGCAGCCAGGTGCTCAATTGCAGCCTCATGGAAAAAAAAGCCCCTCTGTCCAGATGCACGGTAGAGAAAAGAATTAACGAGGTAATAACCATGGAGGAATTAACAGCATTCATGAAGCAACCGACAGAGGCCTTCAATAGAACATGGGAACCATGGATCGAACACTAAAATAATCTGAAATGAAACATCTGATTGGGGACTGGGGACGGGGGAGATGAGGGACCCTACCCTCCTCCCCTCTCTGGTACCCTCCTTTCCCCTTCCCCCACTCGCCTTACCTGCCTTACCTTCCCCTCCTTCCCATAATTGTCATGTGCTGTCTCGTTTCTAACATATGCTGTAAAAACGAATAAAATTATTTGAAACAAAAAAAAGATTGTCGTACTGGGAAGGAATATAAAATCTGGCACTTTATTAACTGCCGTAGCAACTTCGTTGTGTGTATGATCACCTGCCCATGTAATAAGTATTACATTGGGAAGACTATACGGCCGCTAAAAGTGCGTATAAGTGAACATGTGAACGATATAAGGAATGCCAAACGTTTGTTGGAAGGGGGGGAAAAATTGCAGGTAAGTTTCATTTTGCAAGGTTACGACAGTTGCAATGCAGATCATTCTTCCTGTAATTATACAGGTAAATAAGAATTTTAACTCAGGGAGTGTTAGGACCTGCTAATGGTCATGCCTTGAAAGTGGCAGCATGTTTAAGACGCTTTGGCCAAAGGGTTAAACTAAATTACCCTTTTTCAAGAGAATAGATAGGTATTGCACTGTGTATTTTTGACACATTGGAAGTAGCTTTGGGCATCTTTGTTAGTTTTTTTGTTGTATCCATAGAGATTAGACCCTGTGTGATCTCTCCAGTGGTCCAGGGTGTCTTCCTGGATCAGCGATACATCTGTGCAGTATGTACTGCAGGTGTTTAAAAGGCCTAATGAGGCATCTTAGGAGATTAAATAAGGTAGCCTGCTTAGAATTAACCTTCTCAGTGCTTTTTCAGGCTATGTGAACAAGTTTTCATGTCTCACTATGTGACAGGGGATCCACTTCTACCCATCTACCCTCAGCTAATTTCCCTCTGTGACTAAGGAATTGGATGCAGGATCTGTGCTCTTCATCATCTCACGCTACAACCAGCCCCCTGGATCATATTCCCTCAAATCTCCTCCTCTCCCTCTCTGGCACATTAAGCCCCACCCTAACTCACCATGTTAGGCTCTCCCTCCACTCTGGCAAATTCCAATATTCTTTTTAAACATGCACTCATGACATCCATTGTAAAGAATCCCTCTCTTGACCCAGCCTCCCTTTCTAACCACCCCCCTATATCTTTTCCCCCTTTGAATCCAAGCTACTTGAGTTACTTGAATACAACTGCTTCATTCACTTTCTCTCTTCCAACTCCCAGCTTTACTCTTTGCAATCTGGTTTCCATCCTCTGCACTCCACGGAGACTGCACTAACAAAAGTGGTCAATGACATACTCACAGCTACATCTGAGGGTCACTTCTCCTTTCTAATTCTCCTGGATTTATTTTAGTGCAATTGACAATCTTTATCACCCCCTTCTCTGGTACACTCTCCACTACATTGGGCTCCATGATGCAGTCCTTTCCCAGTTCATGTTATACCTATCTAGCCACTCCTTTAGTGTATACGTCTCTGGTGACTCCTCCTATTATCTCCCTCTTTCTGTTGGGGTCACACAAGGCTCTCTTCTTGACCTTCTGCTCTTCTCACTCTATACCTCTTCTCTTGGTGAATTAATACAATATTTTGGCTTTCAGTATCATCTCTATCCCATTGACACCCAAATTTACCTTTCCTCCCTATACTTATCCCCCTCTCTCTTGTCCCATGTCACCAATGGCCTCTCTGCAATATCCTCCTGGATGTCCCACTGTTACCCGAAGCTTAACATATCTACAATAGAACTAATACTTGTTTCTTCTTCCACTGTCACCCCTAAACCCAAACTCTCCCTCCCTGAAATCCTAATTCCTTCGCTCATCTTGTCCCACCTTGGCTACTGCAACCTTCTTCTAGTTGACATTCCCTTTGTCTGCCTGTCCCAACTCCAGCTATCCAAAATCCTGCGGCAAACTAATCTGCCTCACTCAGTGGTCCACAATGCAAAGCCTTACACTGGCTTCCCATATCCCTTAAAATTAAAAATAAAACCCTAGCTTTTACTTACAAAGTTCTCATTGATGCTGCCCTTCCTTATTTCGCAGCCTTCATCTGCCTATCAATCATGACATCCACCTTTCTTTATTACCTCCTCCTACTCCTGTGAAAAAGAAGTGATCTGCGCTCATAAAATTGTGAATATTGTGCTCAAGTAAATATATATTTAGTGCAAAGTAAACCAGTGTTTAAATCTAAATTAGATGTAATAAATCAAATATAAAACCTGTTAAAAAGGAGGTACTGTCGCGGCCGAGTTTATTCTAACTTTTGCCTGGTCTCGGCTGCGACAGAAACTGGGCGCGCGCCGGAGCCCTGGAGGATCGGTCCTCCGATCGAGGCACCCCCCGCCCCTCTCCGGGTCCACCGGGACCCCCGGAGCCCCCCACCGCTGTCCCCCACATTAGAGGACACCAGGGCTCCCTTCGGGGAGCCCTGGGCACGCGCGCATGGCGCGCACACACCCGATGAAGCGTGACCGCGCATCGGTGACGCGCGGCACGCCGAGGGGATTCGTTTAGAAAGCCGGGAAACCTCGCGGCTTGCGGCTCTAGCCGTTTTCGAATAAACTTGGTCGGTACTGTAGGTGCTGCTGTGCTCGTAGGATGGCTCCACAAACCGAAAACTAATACAAGAACAAAAAGAGGAACAGCGCAAAAAACCTCATAGTGTAGTATATTAAAAAGTGTTTATAGTGTTAAACAGGTAAATATTGCACGTACATCAAAGAGAATATATATCAGCATGACATGTATAGGGACATGTTACCACTACAGCAGACTGCAACCGTGGATCAAGTTGTATCAGCCCAGCAGCCAGATCGAATCTCTCCTTGTACTCTCAAGTGGCAGTCTTTGTACAACCTCCACTCGAGTTGGTCAAGGCCCCTCACTGTATGGTGAGGGTACAGCCGCCGCTGTCACAAAGAGAATGGCTCCCTTGCCGGTTCCTTGTATCGGCTCACCGCACTTGTGCTGGTTACGTCATCAGATGGCACCGATGGAGTTTCTCACGTCGCGTCTTTTGCGGGTAAAAGATGAAGACAGCCAAAGAATGTCTCGTACAGAGTCAGTGTTGTCAATACAAATAAACCTTATTTATTTATTTATTTATTTATAAAATATTTTACCAGGAAGTAATACATTGAGAGTTACCTCTCGTTTTCAAGTATGTCCTGGGCACTGAGTAAAACAAAATAATACATGGTTACAAATACAGTTACATAAATGAACAAGGTATACATTATATACAAGACATTGCATGCACAGTTAAAGAAAATATATATTATGAGCGTATGAAACAGTTACAGACCAGATTAAAGTGTGAGACAGCCTTAGATTTGAAAGAACTTAAGCTGGTGGTGGATATGAGAGTCTCTGGTAGGTTGTTCCAGTTTTGGGGTGCACGGAAGGAGAAGGAGGAACGTCCGGATACTTTGTTGAGTCTTGGGACCATGAATAGTCTTTTGGAGTCTGATCTCAGGTGATAGGTACTGCATGGTAGGGGTGAGGAGCTTGTTCAGGTAGCTGGGTAGCTTGCCCAGAAAGTATTTGAGGGTGAGACAGGAAAGGTGAACTTTGCGCCTAGACTCTAGTGATGACCAATCTAGTTCTTTGAGCATTTCGCAGTGATGTGTGTTGTAGTTGCATTTGAGAACAAAACGACAAATTGAATTGTAGAGGGTGTCAAGTTTGCTAAGGTGGGTTTGAGGAGCCGAGCCATATACTATGTCTCCATAGTCAATAATTGGCATTAGCATCTGCTGTGCAATACGCTTTCTGACCAGGAGACTTAGGGAGGATTTGTTCCTGTAAAGTACCCCTAGTTTGGCATAGGTCTTGGTTGTCAGGGTATCAATGTGCATCCCGAATGTTAAGTGGGAGTCAAACCATAAGCCCAGGTATTTAAAACTAGTGACAAGTGTTAGGGTGGTTTTAGCGTTGGTTCTAATCAGGAGCTCAGTCACTGGAAGCTTTACAAATTTAGTCTTGGTCCCAAATACCATTGTTACCGTCTTGTCAGTGTTTAAAAACAGTTTGTTTTGGTAAATCCAGTTTTCGAGTCTCAAAAAGTCAGACTGAAGTATGTGTTGAAGGTCAGAGAGGCTATGGCTGTGTGCATACAGGATTGTGTCATCTGCATACATGTGTATTGAGGCTTCCTTACAAGCTGTGGGAAGATCATTAATGAACACTGAGAAGAGTAGGGTCCCCATAACAGAGCCTTCCGGGACACCACAGGTGATATCCAGGGGGTTGGAGTTAGAGCCTGAGATGGACACATGTTGGGATCTTCCTGATAGGTAGGACTGAAACCAGTTTAAAGCATGTTTCCCTATTCCAGAGCTCTGGAGTTTGTTAAGCAGTATAACATGATCAACTGTGTCAAAAGCCTTTGCAAAATCTAGGAATACTGCACCAGTGAGTTGTCCCCGTTCCATTCCGCACTGGATTTCATTGCAAACTTTTAGCAGGGTAGTTACGGTGGAGTGTTTGGGACGAAACCCAGACTGGAATTGGCTAGGGAAATTTGTCTTGGTGTAGAAATCGCTTAATTGGGAGTAGACACATTTTTCCATAACTTTGGATAGAATTGGGAGAAGTGAGATTGGCCTGTAGTTTGAGACAGTGTTTTTGACCCCACTTTTGAAGATTGGGACAACTCTGGCAGTTTTCCAGGTCTTAGGGATATGGCCTGCAGACAGGATAGAGTTGACTATGGACGCAATTGGTTTGGCAATGGCTGGGGCACCAAGTCGTAGGAACCTAGATTGTAGTAAGTCGGGTCCACATTGGCTGCTTAGTTTTAGTTTGAGGAGCGCTTGTGTAATCTCCTCTTCAGATACTGGGCTAAATTGAAAATTGTGGGCAGTGTTGGGAGGGGGTGGGACTATAGGGGTACTCCCAGGATGAGATTCAGGTTTGGGGTTTGTGCTGCGTTTCGCTAATAAGTTAGTGGCACACCCCACAAAGTAATCATTGAATGCATTTGCAATGTCAGTGGGGTTTGTCAGAGTAATATCCCCCTTAGTGATATTACTTGGTTGTTGATGGTTAGGAGGCTGGAATATATTGTTGATAACCTTCCAGAAGTTAGCTGGGTTTGATGTATTTTGGTGGAGATTGTCAGAGTAATATTGTGCTTTTGCATACCTTGTTTGCCTTGTGCACACGTTCCGCAGGCATCTGTAGTGATTGAGATCCTTGGTAGTGCCAGTTACTTTGTAGCTTTTCCACAAGGCATCCCTGAACTGGTAGAGTGCTATAAGGTCAGGTGTAACCCATGGAAGGTGGGCCCCCCGTACCCTTATTTTGCGTAGTGGAGCATGGGTATCGCAGAGTTTTAAGAACTCGGATTGGAAATAGTCGAGCGCAGAGTCAGGGTCAGGAATTAAATCGATTCTGTGCCATGGGCAGTTGGTAAGGTCATCCAGAAACTGTTGTGGGTTAAAGTTTTTAAATGTTCTAGTGAGGAGAACTTTAGGGCTTGAATGGGGCGGTTTAATTTTCCTTACACAGTACACTATCGCATGGTCACTGAAAATATCAGGAAGGATGCCAGAGGATTGGATTCTGCTGGGGTTTGAGGAGAGAATCCAGTCTAGCAAGGAATGGTTATGCGACTTCAGGTTTATTCGTGTGGGTTGGGAAATGAGTTGCAATAGGTTAAGTGACTTGAGTTGTATCTGGATTTTGTGGTTTTTAGGGTCAAGCCAATTGAAGTTGAAATCCCCAAGAACTAGCAGCTCACTCTTCTCATTCAGAGAGGAAATGGAGGCAAGAAATTGGGTGATATCAGTCAAGGATTGTAGAGGGGCTTTAGGGGGGCGGTAGATGCCAGCAAGCAAGATGGGCTTAGAAAAGGGGAGGCAGATTTTGCCAACTAGAGTTTCAAAAGAGGGTGGACTTGGTGGGCAATGTAACAGTGTAAATTGTAAGGTGTCTGCAATATAAAATAACACCCCTCCTCTCCTTAAAATGGAGTATCCCTGAATGGCGATATTTGCATCAGGGGTTTTAGAGGATAGCCATGTTTCTGTAAGAACGATGGCTTTGGGTTTATGCATAAGGCACCATGCCCTTAGTTCATCCAGTTTGGGCAGCAGGCTCCGGATGTTTATATGGGCGACAGATAGCCCTTTTTGTAATTTAAAGGTGGAATTCTCAGGGGCATGGGACAGAGTTGAAATGGGAGGACCTGGGTTAGTTTCAATATCACCTGCTATAGAGAGTAATAGTATGAGTAGAAATTTGGGTAGTTGTTTGCAAGTTGTAAATTTGTGGTGTTTTCCATTAGAGTGAGCAGTGGTTGGTGTGCTGGTTTTTAGAGTTCTCCACCAACATTCAGTAGATAGTGCAAGGCTTTTGAGTAGTCCAGGGTGTATGGTGATGTTAGAAGGTGGTGATAGGAACGCGCCCTCTTCCTTCCAACGCGTTTCGTATGTAAATATACTTACTATTATAATTACTATAGTGGTTACTAACTGCTAAGGTGTTTAAGAAGTTAGTGGCCAGTATTTTGTTTTTTTTATTGTAATGATGCGGCCCATGGAGGAAACAGAGTACAGGTGTGAGGATTCGCCATCCTGGCGGCCGTAGACCATCTCCTCATCTCAGACCTGCTGCGGTACCAGACTCTTTGGAAGCAGAGGTGCGCGGTCCTACTACGTGCGTGCGGATCTTGCGCGGTCTGTCTACCCGCTTGCGGGCCCTGGCCCCTCCCTCTGCTCGGGTCATCGGTGCTTGCGCTTGTCCAGCCGCCCCTCTGAGGCACGCCCCGTTCTCCGCCCCACCTGCTGATGGACAGGACCGGCATGTTAGTGACTTGCGCACCAGGCTTCACCCCCTGACCTCCGTGACGCGCACGTGTCGGGCGCCCTCAGTCCCGCCTCCCTTCCTGATTAGGCTGCATCATATGGCACACCTGTGTGCACCAGCAGCCTATAGGATTCTGTTTCCTGGTTCCGCCCTGGCTTACGATTGGAGGATATGCCTTTATATACCCTCTTGTTCCTGACTCTCATTGCTGAGCATAGTCTAGTGTAACGCTGTGCCTTGCTGCATTCTAGTTCCTGTGACCTTGCCTTGCCTGTTAACCCGTTGTTGCCTGACCCTGCTTCTCTCCTTGGACTCCGCACCTCTCCTCTAATGATACAGCTTTGTACGACTATTATCCTGTCTCCAGTCCTGACCTTGGCTAAGTGCTCCAACATTCCGATATTCTCCTATCCTGAACCTGGCTACGTACCCCGACAATCCGCTACTCTCCAATCCTGAACTTGGCTACGTACCCCGACGATCCGCAACTCTCCTCTCCTGATTTGGCAAGTACCCTCACTACTCTTACATCTCCAATCCTGGCCTGGCTTGCACGACAAATCTACATCCTAGGCGCGCCTGCGTGGCTGTGGGTTGGCGTTACTCAATTCCCTACCTCAGCACCGCGGTCGCGCTTTGTTTGTGGTGAGCTACGCGTTACAAAAGGGAGGATGACAAGGACAGCCTTCATCCTTGCAGGGGTAAGTAGAACTTTAATTTACTTTATGCAGGCTTGGTAATGATGTATTTTTAATGGGCAAATGCGCTAATATCTATATCTGGACAATAGGAATTTTGCCCATTACAGTGTGTGTTGTGAGTGTGGGGGAGGGGTTGTTTTAATTTTTATTGTATTGCACTGTAATGTTTTTTTGAATGAGGAAAAGTGCTATTAGCTATCTTTTGCTAATAGCACTTTTGCCCATTCTTGTGTGGTGTTGTTGTTACAGGGGGTGGATGAAGCTTGTAGTTGCCCCAGGGTAGGTGTTTAGACCTTGCAGGAGGGTAGCGCGAGGGATTAACCCCATTCATTACCTTAGCGGTTGTAAATACTAAGGTAATGAAGGGGTTAACTTCTACTGACACCCTCCTGCAAGGCCTAAACACCAACCCTGGGTCAACTACAAGCTTCACCCACCTCCTGTACAAACAACAAAGCAGTGCCTGCTATTTAACTCCTTGATGTAATTTTATTTTTACTGCATAGGATTGAATCCGGGAGTCGCTGGAGCTGAAATAAATATCCGGGTCAGCTCCGGAGGCCGCCAGAGATCTGCAGGGACCCCTGGGGACTCCCAGAGACCCACAGGAACCCCCGGAGATCCCCACTATCAATCCAATGCAGTAAAAATAAAAGAAACTCCTTGTTATTCACATCGCAATTCTGATCTCACTGCCCTTTAGCTGGCGGGATAAGAATGCAAGTGTATATAGTACTACATGCATATCTAGTGAATAGCAGTTGCTGGCAAAAAAATCGCGTTTGGGCATTTTTTCAGCTACCGCACGAGCTGATATCGGAGCTTTGCGAATAGCTACACATGCAATATCGCACTAAAAAGGCATTTACAGTGCATTAATGCACTTATCGAAGTTTTTAGTGAATAAGCCCCTATGACTGAAAATTAACCTAATTTCTCTGCACACACTAACAAAAATAACTCAATAAAGATTCACTGACATAGGCTTTAATGTTGTATTTGTAGAAAGGTTATTGATGTCAGTCTGTTTACAAAATGGAAATAGATGGCAACATATTTAAAAAAAGAAGAGACTAACACATTCTGTGAAACAAATTGGTTCTGTTTTAGAAGAACAATAAAATGGAAATATGTGAAATATGTGTTATTTGTATGCTGATGACATTATTATATTTCAGGAATATGTTTACCGAATTGGCCCATCAGTGCACTGTTATCTTGTTCCTGTCCAATCCCATAACTGCATTTTATTGCTCTCAGAATCCTCGTTGATTTTTGATGCCATAACTTTTAGAACCATTTGGTATGATAAATGGAAAACTGTGTGAAAAAATATAAGAAACAAATGCAAACAATCCTGCAGACAAAATACTGTATACAGTATGTCTCATGTTTTTCAGATGATCTTAATTTCACAGCAATTTTATTGACTAGATGAATTTCTTCAATTAACTGATAACTATCAGCCCACTTGTGAAACACATGGCTTAAGGCCTTCGGAAGATTAATTTGATAAGAGTCTGTTTTGTTTGTGGGTACTGATTAGCAAGCAAATCTGATGTTTTTGGAACATAGAGAATATAGCATGTCAGATCAATTACCAATTACGACTCATAACCAAAACAGCCCTTGAACCATCTGCCTTAAAACAAGAATGTCCCTATCACCATTTGAAAAACGTTATCAATCGGATTAATTAAATTGACCTGGGTCACATCAGTGATTAAGTTTGCGCAATATACCAAGTGTTAATATTATAAAATGATGTGTGGGGGAGCAGGCTACATGAGTAACCGAGAAGTTACTCTTACAATTACACAATGTAGAGTATTCTCTTCATTTAAAAACAACAGCACTCACAAATCCGCTTCCACATGTACTGTAGCACGACTAAGGATGATGCCTCATGTAATTCCCTCTATCTATTGTCCTAACTATGTCAGCAGTAAAGTGAAATATATAGGAAACAGGACACAGCTTTATTACTACCAATGTAATACCCTGGCTGTTAATTTAAACCATATGAAGGGATTGAATATACTATATATTATCTAACATCCAAAATGTGGAAAATATTATAAAGGCAATGAAGTTTTTTCTTTTCTCCCTTTTCTGTCCTTTATCATTTGATAGTGTATAGCTTGCTGTTTTTGTATTGTATTAAAGTGCTGTTATTTATGTCTACACTAATATAAAGGTAACATACAGACGAGACCACGAGTATTCTAAAGCTTGCCTTAAACTAGTCCGGTTACATTCTGGGTATGTGCTGGGTGTAACCTGGCTAGTTTAAGGCAAGTTTAAGGCATTTCTGCATTGACTAATGACCCATAGGATTAACACAGCAGGGGTCCCTGACAGTCCCATTCAGTTTGAATGGGACTGCCAGGGACCCCCGCTGTTAATCTGATGGGCCATTAATCAACGCAGAAATGCTGGGTCTAGTTTAAGGCAAGTTTAAGGCATGTATCCAGCATGTACCTGTGTGTACCTGGTATTTTTGGCGATTGCCACTGGTTTGTGTTAGAATAACCGTGGGCACCCCAGTACGTATGTTTACAAATGTTTGTAAATTATGAGTAACATGCTAGCCATTTATTTTCTGTACCCCTCTCCCACCTTTTTTTTTCGTAGAAAACTGAAATAAAGAACAAGTCAAAAAAAAAAATAGATACAAATATGGATCCAGGTTAATTAAGCAGTGCTACTCCATAAGACACATTCCAGAAGGTCTTAATAAATTTGGTGTACACGCATGAAAAGTGTCTCATGGAGTAACATTATTTAGTAAATATGGTTTTTATGGCCTGTTCACCTGAATGGGGCATATGCTGTCTTCTAGCATGGAAAGTATCTTATGGAATAACGATTCTAACTACAAATTGCCAATTACTTCTCCCAAGTTTCCAAAACAGCTTAAAATCTATTAACACATTACAGCTGCAACCTAAAATGAGTCTCACCTGCTCCACCCACCCACCTCCTCACCACCCCCCCCCACAAACACCTTCGTCCCTGCAGTGTCAGCTCTAAACCAGTCAGCTGCTACAGCTTTAAAACCAAAGACAAAAGGAAAAGAAACTATATATATATATATAAGAATATATATAGATATATATTCTCCTTTGTCTCCATATTAGATATAATACATATATATACAGGAATATTACAGTGCTATATATATATATATACAGTTCTATATTATATACATATATAATATATACTATATATATATATATATATATATATATTTATATATAAATATATCTTATATATATAATAAATATATATATATATATATATTATATATAATATATATGAGCAACTGTGAAATATTCCTGTATATTTATTTGCATGTCTTAGACAGGTCTGCAACCCTGTCTTTTACCATATCATATTAACATATTAACAATTATTGTTTGTAAGTGATAATAGAGTCTTCATCCTTTTTTTGTCACAAATAATATTATTATTGTTATGTACCATTAAGAGAATAGAAGTAGTACTACTTGAGTTCATATCTAGTACTTTTTATTTAAGACTAGGAAGATATGATTATAAGACAAAAGTGGATATACAATAAGAGAATAACTACGTATCCAATATATACACAGTAGAAGAAGTCCTGGTCCCTACAGTTGTCTGAAAAACGCTGCAGAGGCAGATCACACAGCTGGTGACGTTACAGCAGCACCAGCACCAACTGCACTGACTGAATACACAGCAGCAGACAGACATACCTGTAAGGATCCAGATACTACAGCACCTGACAGGACCCTCTGAGTGGGCGCCACACTTCCCCTTAAAAGTGTGAAGGCTTTGTAAGGTCACTTATAGTCTGAATGTTAATCAGGAAGTCAAAAAAGATTTTAACTTTAAGATTTTAACAATAGCCTGATTATAACAATATATCATTATGCATGAACTCCACTAAGAACAGACTTTTTGGGGATCCACAGAAGAGAAACAGGCTTAACAACAATGATCTACAACTACGTTTCATAGTCTATCTCACTGTACTACAACTTGCTCAGTTAATAAAAATAGACAAAAAAGTGCGTGTACTGCTGCCCGGTAATAATAGCTGGACAAATTAGCCGTTAAAACAATTTATTGAAAGAAATACAAAAAATCACATTACTCCAGATAACTCTGACGTGTTTCCAGCGACCATGGCGAAGAGTGAGTAATGGTATGCAGGGAAAATCCTTTTATAGCAGCTTCCGTGAATTGATTACTGTACATCAAAATGTGAGCAGGTGGAGGTATAATAGTAAGTCACAAGTAATATAGAAGTGCAGCCGTTAGTCTGTATTGATACCTAATACTGACATATATACATAACCATGTCAATGCATCATGTAAAACTAAGGTGTGTACTGTAGCAAACAAGTAGCTAACTTGACTCTGAACCTCTGAAGAAAAACATGCAACAAAGAAATAATAATTAAAGTTAACAAAATAGCTATTGGAGATCAGTGAAAGCATAACATTTGGAAGCAGACTTATACATAGTAGATAGAATATGGTATTACAAGAATTGTTTAGGAGACTTTTTCCATGTGTATATATAGTATATATCTACTGTATATCCTAGAAAATCAATCTGAACCTAAATCCATAGAAATGTAAATATGTAAATACCACAACGAAAATAAATAAATATATAAAGTTGATGAAAACATAATATACATAATAATGACCAGAAACATACGTGTGTGATATATAATAGAAAGAAAATATAACTAAAATTGTAAATATACATTAGCATATTGACCATATGAATATGGCCAAAAACAACCAGCAATACTATAAATGTATAATCTGTATCAATTTCAACCAATAATAAAAAACACACATATATTGCTCCAACCCCCTTAAATGGTTAATAACAGATGAACATTTAACCCAAGAAGAGTAAAAGTATTCCAGCCTCTATATGGGGTTGTGGGAGGACATTCATGTATAGGGCAATGCTCGGCTGGGGGCGGGTCTTGGGTTCTTTGGTCGTTTCATCGACAATATCATTGTCATATTGGAGGGTGAGGGGGAGGAACTATCAGAACATCCTGTGATCCTTCAATGACAATGATATGGGGCTTACATTAACTTTTGATATTAATCCCAAATGTGCTATTTTTGGACTTTGAACTCTCTGTAGTTGATAATACTCAAATCCTTACTAAAACTAATTCCAAGTGGGTAGCAGCGAACTGCTACCTAAACGCCTAGAGTAACCACTATAAAAGTGTTAGGAAATATACCTATGAGTCAAAACTGTATAATTAAGAGGAACTGTTCTTTGAAGTCAGATTTCCTAGCGCAGGGTCAGATTTTGGTTAACAGATTTTTAGACAAAAGTTATCACGAGGGGCAGGTTCACAATGCCTTTAATCAGGTGAAGTGGGCAAATTGGAACCAGCTTCTTGCTAAATCTAAGGCAAAAAACAGTGTCATTAAGGAATAAGGATAGATCTACTTCGACGAAGGATCATTGTGTGCGAAACAAATACTTGGGATTTCCTACATTTATTACACAGTATATACAGGCTTCCTACTCCATGAAGGGGGTCCTTGATAGACACTGGGACATTCTATGGAATTATCCCATTTTGGGTCCTACAGTGCCCAAACAGGCCCTGGTTGAATGTACTGTATAGATACCAGTACTCTCACGTTGTCCTGTTTTCCTTTGTTGGCTCTGCAGTGAGGTTGGCTCCAGTGGTCTCTTGCAATTGACTGTGGGGTATAGAGCTCAGCTCTCCTCATTCTGACCCTCACTTCATTACGTTCTACTTATGTCCTTAGTATATCCTCTTTTTAGGACCATTTTGGTATCTATTTGGACTCCTACTGCTGTGCCTTGTTGTTGGCATGGTCAAACTGTTTCTAGCCTCTTTCATATTGAAATGATGTAATTTGACATTATTTTAAATTATTATGATCTTTATCGTGATATATGATATCCCATATGTACTCTCTTGTTGGTGGTTTGATCTAATCCGTTTCATTCACTATTTGACTAATATGTTATATAGAATAATATTATCTACATAGAAACAACAGAGAAAGGTAGCGCTAACCAACAAAGTGTATTATGATATATAATATATAAGACCCTATGTGGAAGTAATAAACCCACAAAGGGGGCTGCCTAGGATCAAAAAAACTGACCCCCTGGCAAAACTATAGCATGGGAGAGAGAGGAGTATCCAGAGGCCGCTATACAGCTAATACAAGCAAAAGGAATATATGAAAGCCAAGCCTGTTGGCTGATGGAAGGTTGCTCTCACGGTGTGCTTTAAAAAAGGAGGAAAAGGACAACATATAGCTAATACTGTATGTTTAAGACAAACAACACTTAAGACAACATATATCACGCTGAAAAACTGGACAGGTGAAATTACACAGTAAAACAATTAATAAAACATTAATAATATCCTTATTATACATAAACATGTATAATAGGACAATAAATAGATTGAAGTGCTCCGCGCACCGATGGTGACAGTAGCATGCCTACTCACCAGATGGAAATAGGTAAGCAGGCAGTGGAATATTAGAGAGTATCCCCTCTCGTTTTGTCTGCTGGTTTACTGCTGGCTGGCGTCTTCATCAACACGGTTGTATTGGACTACACGCAGGGTCTCCCGCAGCATGCGGGAATGGACGCCAGAGTTGGTTTAGAACGGCAATAGCTGATTCAGCACGCCGTCGGCTCCAGGCAGGCTAGGTTGTTTGCATCCAATGCAGATTCGACAATGCGTGGGGGAGAATTCACCAAGGGTTAAGCTGCAGAGTACAGGAATCGCCACCCTACGCGTTTCGAAAGCTCTCTGCTTTCTTCCTCAGGGTTTATGAAGTAAAAGTGTCCTATAAAATCCCTATATACAGAGTCTTTAATTGAGGACTTAATTTCACCGCAGTCTGATGCACATGCGCAGTAGCTGTATGAAGTAGTTCTTGGGCACAATTGTGCAATCAAGCACATATGTGATGAATTGTTCATGGTAATGAAAAAAAGTGCTGCTGCTAATCTACGAATTCTGCTGATATATAACACAAACTACTAAACATGACAAACATATACTATAAATGTTAAAAGATAAAGATACTATTTTAACTAATAATGCATATTTTATAAAACAATACAAAATTTAATTAAGTCCTAATGATTATACAATTCATATTATATAATATTAATACTAAAACACAAAAAAAATGTGAACTGTGGTAAATATATGGATATATAATATAAGTGTAAATATTACATTGACTAGATACAAAATTAACAACAACTGTATTATACGACCAGTTGTTTTATTCAAGTTGGTCCAACTCAGTTAAAGGAGAACCTAATGCTAGAGGCCAAAGTCAATGTCAATGATGTATAACCAAATTCCAATTTCAGTGCTATCCTACCAAAAGGCTTTTAAATCAAATTCAACATTTAAGCACATGATTGGGGAGAGAGTGCATAATTCATAAATCCAATAGGATTCTCTTTCTCCCAATAGGCTCAAAGTATTGCCACCTCTCCAGGGTGGTGTAATACATTCTATAGCCACGCATTTTAGGCCTTTAGGGTCTTGATTGTGCACCCGAAGAAAATGATTGGACACATTGTGAGTAACTAAACCAATTTAATAGTATGATGGTTCATACAGACGTCTTTTATAGCTTAGTGGTCATACCCACACTGCAGACCACATGGACATTCAAGTAAATAAATAACAAAAGAACTGTTGCATGTCAATGTGTTGTTTTATTTTATAAGTGTGTTTTATGGAACCAAATTACAAATTTTTAATACTATATTTGCATGCCGGTACATTTGTTGCAAACAAAGTACCCCACAGAGTGCTAGTCTGCGATGAAATGGTGCAGCGAAGGACAGTATGGGTGCCAGTCTTTGTCCTATATTTTTGTCTTTGTCCTATATTAGGAACTTTGTTTTACAAAAATCCAATTTTATCCCACCATTTCCGATTTTTTTAGTCTTTCACATTGCAAGTATAAATTCTTAGGCATTTTAAGAGTTTATATTTAAAATATTTTATTATCAGCATTATGATTAGTTTGATTTTTCAGTAATCTGCTTACAGTATTACTAGTATCTCTTTTATCTCCTAGTTACTGTACCAATTCACTGATGCACTAGTTTAATAATTGTAAATGATGTATCTAATGTCTTGATTAGAGGTTTTTTTATGTAGTTTAGTCTTTGTCCTTTTTTATCATATTTTTATTTTGATGTTGAATTAAATAATTATATTTAGTCTGTTGTAATGCAGTATGAATTTATGCATGACATACTTTATTATAAATGGGAACTGTGCCTCCCTACAGTATTCACTAACATTAGAAGCATTTTTGAGGGGCCAATCAGCTGAATTTATCTTTCAGGTATCAAATTGGATTGGCAAATGGAACTGGTGCTTCCTATGAGATTGTGACTATATAAACTGATATGGAGAACACAGGAGAACAACTGAGGAAACTGATTGTATTGGATAGGTCAAACGCATTGTGATTTGATCATCCAAGGACACTGTACCACCAAGTCTAAGACTCAATTGGGATCTCCTTACGGATGATGCAAATGCACACATTGTCGATGTGGAAGCCATCCCACCGGTGAGAAGGAGCAGAGCTTGTATACCGACGGATCCATGATTGGCTGTGTATTCCAGGCTGTCCGGAATGGGTAGAGTGTACCCTTAATACACTTACTGTACTACGCTTTTGTACCTGGGAAAGTGATGTGAGTTAATTCCCTTCCCCCCTGCTCCCTCTTGTACATTAACCCTTTTAGTAAACGATGTTACATCCCGTTCTTTTTGTGTTTTCTTTATGAGGAGATTTGCAGCATGCTGTTAGTTTTTCACACCTGGCTTCTCAATTTTGGCTTTATTTTTGTTAAATAAAGTCCATGACACGGTTGCTTTGTGAATAACAGTATGTCATGTGACTGTTGTTTGACATCGTGAGGTGTATTGATAAACAACACAACATAATTTTTTTCAAAAATCCCTGTTCGCGTGCTTCGGTGGGGCGCCTTGGGCGGGGTGGGGGGTGGTGCCGGGGGCGGGGTGCGCGGCGGTGGGGGGCAATAAAAAACCTTGACACATAGCAATCAGACGATGTGTTATTATGTCCAATGACTACTGTAAATTAAAATAACCATAGATAATAGTCAATTGAGGGCTTGTACTTTCTTCTTTCACCACAATGTGTGGTGTGTCGTGTGTGTGGCTGTGTGTGTGCTGTGTGTGGTGTTGTGGGGGTGTGTAGGTGTGCTGGTGGTGGTTTTGGTGGTGTGTTGTGTATGTTGTGTGCCGTGTGTGTGTGTGTGTGTGTGTGTGTGTGTGTGTGTGTGTGTATATGCTCCTTTCACAAATTCATTCAAAATGTCAATTCCATTACAATCCTTTCTAATATACATTTCTGACTTTTTACTTCCTCTTGCACATTAATGGAGATGAAAAGTTCCTTAATGAAATTGATTCAATTTGTAATTGTAGAAATCAGTTCTGGTAACAAATGCATGGCAAAAAAATAGAAACATCAGATTTATTGTGGAAAGAAAATGTTGCTTTTAAAGAGTGTTTTCCTTGATAACTGGTGCTGTTTTTCTATATGTTTGCAGACTTTCAAGTTCGAGGTGGCTTTTTCCCAAAGCAAGGTCAATCTTTTTAAACTTTAATTTTTTACATGTAGTTAACCTACCTATATTAAGCATCAAGGTTATTTGCTCAGGTATATTGTCCTTGAAAGCGGACTTATTTATGGTTTTATAGACCAGTAGTAGTGTATCCTACAGTAGAGGATACATCATACAGATTTAACTGTATTATTTTTTTTATCCGGTAAGGGGAAACTAAAAGCTTTAACGGTATTTGACAGTGTGATATGTCCTATGTTAACGCAGTATTGTGCACTACTGAATAGACTATGGACTATTTTTAGAATACAGACGTGCTACAATGAAGAAAAAAAACACACCTAATTAGCATGTTAAAGTTGAGATCCACAGTGTGGAAAACATTATTTGCATATAAACGATCAACTCTTTTAATAGCACATGTTTTGTTTCTAAAAATGTGCCCGTGCCATGTATTTTATCAGAAGTTTGGCTTCAGTTCAAAAGTATGTTTTGCCGGTGCACTTAACTCTTTACTACCATCAATAAGCAATATGCTATTATAATTTTCTATGTTTTTTTTATTATTACTTGTATTATTATTATTGTTTATTTATAAAGCGCCACCATATTCCACAGCGCAGTATAATAGGGCAACAGAATGACATACTGTACTATACCAAATATGGACAACAAGTCTATTCTGATAGTATCCAATGTTGCTTGGTGCGGACTGGATATGAGAATGTGTGTTAGGATTCTCGAAGCACAATGACATATAACTTGAACTATGAATTTCTGCCCCACACAATTCATTAAACTTTGCTGTTCAAGCTTTTCAATTCTCATTTTGAGTTTATAATGCTGAAACAGTGAGAGCACAAGGCTTCAGGCTCTTTGTCAGATGACATAGAAACAAAAAAAGAACAGCGCAAAAAAAACATTGTGTAGTATATTAAAATAATTATTTATAATGTGAGGGTGAGTATTGCACGTACATCAAAAAAAAGGGTTAATAGCAAGACATGTTAGGGACATGTTACCACTCGGCAGGCACAGCAGGATGCAGACACCGGTTATTAGACGTCCTCCCTCAAGATGCTGGTATCCGGATTCAGAATATGCAGCTCAGCGTTGGGGAACCTTCCCGCGTCTTTACGGAGCTCTCAGCAATTGTTCTCAAGGGTTGATCGCCACGTTTCTTCCTGGTTAGTCCACGTTGGCGTGTGACGTCATCCAGCAGCGTCTCTCGGCCGGTCGCGTCTTTGATGCGTCACTTCTTAGCGATAAGCAATCGAGCGGTATAGCAAGTCCCAGACAAGTCCCACAATAAAACAGATGTTCAAGTATAAAGCCGCAATGGGGATATGAGTAAAAAATGAAGGAACGCGCCCTCTCCTACGCGTTTGCGTGTACTTCGCGTCTACTTTGTCAGGGAATGATGGGGATGTTCGAGGGCGGTTCTGATACGCTCAGCATACTGCTATGTGGCCAAAATGATTACATTCAACTCCCCCTGGGAGAGATATTTACTCATCTCTGTGGAGGGGCTCGATCATGCACAAACAGTCTTAATTTATTAAACATACACTGGGATAAAACACACGTAAAAATAATATAAAAACTTTAATAGCATATAATAATGCGAACAAAGACTCTAAAAATATAAAAGAGACAAAATTAGTCACACAATAAAATCACTCATTTCAAAAGAGGTATTACAGTGCAACTCCCAATAGTTAGAAATACCATAGATTTTAATATGACTTCTTGTAAGTATATATAGGTTCATATGAAAATCTATATGGTAATGTAATGGTCTAGGAATAGATCTTAAGGATGGACTTATTCAAAATTATTCAAGAGAAAGGGTAACAGTAAAAACTTAAAGTATTGGTTTAGATATATATTAAAATAATTATTAAAGTATATATTAAAAACTGAAAAAAACTGCGTGTTTTAAATTATTTGGTTTCAGAAATCTAATTAAAAAATCTAATTAAAAAAAGGGACCATACGTACGTCAATCTCCTCATTTAGACTAGTGGAGACAGAGTCTGGAGTTTGTGATATCCACGAGTTTCTTGTTTAGATAATTTTTTGTCTCTTTCTCCACCACGTCTTCCTGATTGTACGCAGTGGATACGCTATATATGTCAGGAACGAAGGTCACAGTCATGTTGATATTTTGAAGTGTCTAGACACGTCTAGATTTGTTCAAATCCTAGTTCTAATATTCCTAGGTGTTTCTAGAATCAGGACTCTTTAGAAATCTGTTTGCTCCCCAACATATTTGTAGTCCACAAGGGACACTGCAATAAATAACCACATACGTAGATTTGCAGATATACAATCTTTCAATGAATACTTTCTTTTGATGTGTATAGATATAAAAGATTTCTGGTTAGAACTTAGCATTTGCAGGCTTTGCACTTTCCACAGCACATAGTTGACGTTTTGGTTTACTCGCATCCATGATGGCTCCAATGAGGTGTATTTTGGGACCAATATCATAGGGCTGAGAAAGCTTAAGGGTTTGCCCGACGATAAATGAAACTTGTTTTTTATGGATAGAGAGGGGGCCAAAGATAGGATTATTCAGAGAATACCCCAGTTTTGTGTGATTAATGTCCATCCCTTAAGAACTATTCCTAGACCATTATATTATCATATAGATTTTCATAGTGAACCTATAGTACTTACTAGAAGGTATATGTAAATCTATGGTATTTCACTATTGGGAGTTAGCACTTTACATCTTTGGAAATGTGATTATTTGTGTGATAATTTTTGTCTCTTTATTTTTTAGAGTTCTGTTCGCATTATATATGCTATTAAAGTTTTATATTTTTTAAGTGTGTGTTTATCCCATGTATGTTATAAAATTAGACTGTTGTGTGATCGAGCCCTCCACGGGATGAGTAAAATATCTCTCCAGGTGGGGAGTTGAATGTAATCATTGTGGCCAATAGCAGTAAGTCTGAGGTATGAGAACCCCCTCGAACCTCACCTCCATCATTCCCTGACGAAGTACGGAAGTACGAAACGCGTAGGAGAGGGCACGTTCCTTCATTTTTTACTCATATCCCCATTGCGGCTTTATACTTGAACATCTGTTTTATTGTGGGACTTGTCCGGGACTTGCTATACCGCTCGATTGCTTATCGCTAAGGAGTGACGCATCAAAGACGCGACCGGCCGAGAGACGCTGCTGGATGACGTCACACGCCAACGTGGACTAACCAGGAAGAAACGTGGTGACCAACCCTTGAGAACAATTGCTGAGAGCTCCGTGAAGACGCGGGAAGGTTCCCCAACGCTGAGCTGCATATTCTGAATCCGGATACCAGCATCTTGAGGGAGGACGTCTAATAACCGGTGTCTGCATCCTGCTGTGCCTGCCGAGTGGTAACATGTCCCTAACATGTCTTGCTATTAACCCTTTTTTTTAATGTATGTGCAATACTCACCCTCACATTATAAATAATTATTTTAATATACTACACAATGGTTTTTTTGCGCTGTTCTTTTTTTGTTTCTATGTAGCCTGGTGTTTGAGCCATTCCCACTGATCAGCAGCACAAAACCCCACCTATCAGGTTGTATTGTATAACTCATTTCTAAGTCACTATTTATATCACAGACCACATATGAGCGCAAGTCTTTTCTGTTTTCACTTTTAGCTCTTTGTCAGATGACCATTATGAGAGATGCTCAAAATACAACCACACTTCTTTATAAACCACATGAAAAAGGATGGAGGCTCCAGCGTGATCCAACCCCCTTCCCCCCCCCCCCCCCGGAAATCATGCCAAAGATTATAGTGATGTCAACAGGAATTTGCATAGTACTGTATGTATTCACAGAATTTAACTATTGCATATATATTACCTGCATTTACAAATCAATATCCCCACACATTCAGGTCTCATAAAAGAATACAAAACATGTAGTAACAATCATCAAGTATATTTACAAATATATATATATCAAAGCAGCTGTAATACCTAGCAATATTGTGTAATTATGACATGTGCTATTAGCAACTATTTTGTGCCATAAATCCTAACCGTCTCCATCCATTTTAATCACACATTCAGTTAAAAAATCATTTGAGAGATCAGTATCATACAACTACAAAAATGTGTACATTTTTACACTGTTCTCATAACATGACTACAGTGCAACCTCAGCCTCCATGGGTTCTTTAAAAAAAGAGCACTAACTTTTGCTGCATTGTCTGCTCCCCTGCACATGCACAGCTACGGCTGAAGGATTACTATAGTTAAAGTTACACCACTTTATAACCTCATTTAATAAAGATTTTCTATTCAAATATTGCAGTCATGTTTTTTTTCTTGTGCCGAAATGAGGGAAGGGGGGCTGGGAGGGGGAGGGGGAAATAAGGTGAGAGGGGTCTATTATATAGAATGTTAATCTTAATATGTTGGGTCTTTGTGAAGTAAGAAGAAAATATGATGGCCTAATTGAGCTGAAAGGCAGACACCTATTATATTACAGAGGGGCAATAAATGGTAGACGATCGTTAAAAAAAGATGGACAAAAAACATAGTTGAGTGCAAAAACTAATCAGAAAGAGCAGCCTGATTCATAATTCAATTGAAAAAGAGACACAGGCTTCAAATAATCCAAGTATACTGTATGCTCCAACATCAAGTCACACAGACAATGAAATGGAAGACTTCTACCATGAAATCAACCAATTTAAAAACAAAGAAAATTGTCAATTCAAGATTGTTGTGGGAGATTTCAATGCAAAGATTGATGCCCAGCAGAACGACATCATTAATTAATTCTTCAAGAAGAATGCAAATAGAATATGGAAATGGAATGGACCCAATGAAAACAAGAATAAAATGTACTATATCCTAGCTAGCAAGAAAGAAGTGATTTAAGGCTGAACAATTCTTAATTGTTTCAACACAAGGGGCCTCATGCGGTAAAGTCCGTTTTTGACAGTGTTGCTATCACGGTATGTAGAAAGCCTCAAATATCTGTGATAGCAATATTTTTAAAAATGGCGAGTATCCGGCAGCATGTTGATCGTCTCTCTGAGAACTAGGAAAGGGCGTGGCATGTTCAACAATGTTATTGTGGCATTGGGCGATAATCTCGCAAGACAAACAATTTCTCGAGCGGCCTATTTAAATGCTGCATTTATTTGTAATCTTTCTCTGTGTTGTTGGGAGTGAGAGAGAGACAGACAGAGCTAGGCATTTGGAGGATTTGTGATTGCTATAGTTGGTGTGTATTTTGAGAGATTTGTCTTGTGTTGTTTTGTTTTGTTTACACATTTGTGTTATTGTGAGTTTGAAAGTGTTTTGTGATTGTGTCGTTTAATTTGTTTATATGTTATTTGTGAGTGTTAGATGTATGGACGGGAGTTGTGGGAGTCAGAAGAGTGATGCTTATTTTCGCTAGTGGTAAATGTGTTACGAATAACACATAATCTAAGTAATTATTCGTAACAAAATATGTACTCATACTGATAGTTAAATATACAGTATATTCATATATAGCAATGCTAATATATATTTGAGTGTGATATGATATTTAGAAAAATTTACACAAAAGACGTTAGAAATGCACTGAGTATGTACAGTTTATGCACGATAATGTTGACACATTTTTCATTATATTAAAAATAAATGTAATACTAATTAAATATGTAGAATTAAAATATAACAACTACTGTACATATAATGTTTTGTCTCAAAACAGTACTATGTGTTGAGACAAATGGTGGTTTAATATCGTAGTATATACATACCATTAATGATATTATATTTTTGAGGTAAGGGTGATAACTACGGCAAAATTGTTTGAACAAACAAACATCTGTCATATGTACATTTAAAAAAATGACATGACATTATATAAAGTCATTAATACACATCTCATCTCAACAACATAGAATTTAAATCATGAAGGATGCTAATAAATATAAATAGTGTTACATTGTCAGGCTTAATACATTGACTGATAAAGTTAGATTGTATACATACACAGACACACAAAAAAAAAATATATATATATATATATATTAATGTTTACAATCTACTCAGATCCACCATTACTTTCTTACAACGCATTTCATATACTGTAATTAATATGATTATGTAAAATTA
The DNA here is from genome assembly GCA_036426205.1 of Ascaphus truei. Lineage (NCBI taxonomy): Eukaryota > Metazoa > Chordata > Amphibia > Anura > Ascaphidae > Ascaphus > Ascaphus truei. The sequence continues at coordinate 213,348,575 of CM071570.1, forward strand.
GAAACAATAATACCAGTCCTATATTTGTTAGGGAATTATTAGTAATTAGACGCGGTCAACAATATATAATGGATTTTTATCGAATAATTAAATAGTAACATTTCATACTCACTGTTTTAACACTGCAACCTCTCGGTTACAAAGCAGATATTGTTTAACATGATGTCAAGCAACCTGAAAGAGAATAATTTTCACAATTTCTATATTTAAGCTTTGTTAATAATAAACATATAAAGACACCGGACAAAAATTGACAAATTGTGCTATGCAAGTGACGGTGTGAAAAAATTGCGCTGTGTTCAGAGTGTTCCCTTCGCACACGTGCATGAGTTTACTGTGAAAAGTCTCATGCGGACGCGTCATCCAATATCGGAAATAACAATTCGAGATAGTGTACCCCCCCAAGATCATGGACACACAAGATTAACGGACTGTGGCAACGCCACAATATTTTAATTAAGATATTTTAATACATCATACTCATCAAACAATACCTGTAACGGTCTATGCCTGTATTCATCATCCTATCATAAATAGGGAGTTGCATGTTCTTTTTTGCCAACAAGAATACTGCATTTCTGATTGAGAAGGAACATACATCTGATTAATTCTCAGTTCTTTATATTGTATATAATTTAGACGTACATATGAAAATATTGTTTTTATATTGAAAGAGTTAGAAAAATATACTACAGCATGTTATCACATCTAGATACGATGCTATATTTTTATGTCCCTAACTTTTATAAGATGATTTCACATATGAAATGTGAAATATTAATCATCTGAAATAACGATCACATTAATTTCACGCATACACAACCCAAAAAATGTAATAACATTTGTACATGCGCAACATTGTCCCCTCATGCACTCATGATACACATTTTAGGACATGTTTTTATCAAAGGTGTTTGAGCTTAACATACTATAGCCAGATGTGCATGTGCATGTGCAGATGCAGCGGCCGTTATTCGAACATAGCACGCGTTGTATACCTCGGAATACCCATGTCATGGCTCGTCATGACCGCGTGTTGACTCGTTTTTATGGAGTGCAGAAAATGGCATTTTAGTGTTCTGGTTTTTAAACACTTGCAAATTGACACAACACTGTTCACATTACAATTCATTCATTTCTGCCACGGAAATGCGAAGAATTGCACCCGAATAAATCGGGATCCATGAAATTCAAACAAAGCAACCGCGTGATTGGCCGCGTGGAGTACAGCAGCGCACATGAAAACGGCTCTGTAATATGTTTCGAATAACGGCCGCTGCATCTGAACACTCAGCTGAGTTTGTACCTAGAAGATGTGGACAGCCATGACTATCGTATGATGATAAGATTTTAACACATGTAATAGTAATAAACACGAAGGACAGTATATATACATAATAACATATACCGTATATTCCGGCGTATAAGACGACTGGGCGTATAAGACGACCCCCAACTTTTCCAGTTAAAATATAGAGTTTGGGACACACACACACACACTACCACACACCAACACACAACACCACACCACACACGACACAGCACAACACACCACACTACACACACACACACACACTACGACACCAGCACATCACACACAGCACACACAGCAGGCACACACAGCCCCATTACGGTATGACAGTAGATACACAAAACGACAGTCACGAGAAGGGACACACAACACACACAGCCGCAAGGAGACACACAAACAGGGCAGGAGAGAGACACCGACACACACACACAGCACTCGGTCAGCGACACAGACCACGAGAAGGAGAGAGAGAGAGGAGAGAGAGAGAGAGAGAGCGGAGGGAGAGGAGGGAGAGGAGAGATGAGGCATGATGGAAAGCAACCCCGACAGCACCACACAGCCGAGAACACACACAAGATCACCTAACACAACAAGAAAGCACACACACACACACAACACACACACACACAACACACCACACAACACACACCACACACACACACACACCACACACATCACACAGCACACCACACACACACACGACACATAAACGAAAGCACACACACACAACACCACTAGACTTACACACATAGCACCGATATATATACACACACACATCACTATAGACACACCCAACATCCACTAACTATAACACACATCACTATAACAGACCCACCATATTTACAAGCACAGCACGATATATCGAAACATCACATATACAGACACCATCACTATATACAGACACATCACTATAACAGGACTATCACTATATACAGACACCACATCACACACACACACACACACACACACACACACACACACACACACACACACACACACACACACGTACTACTGTACTGCATGCTCGGCTCGCCACGCTGCGGAACACTGGAGGAGTAAAGACAGGAAGAGGAGGGCTTGTGTCTGTGTGTAGAGGGACGCTCTGCCCCCTCTGCAAGCACAAGGAAACAGCAGCAGCACAGAGCTTCTGCCAGCCACTGCTCTGCTCTGCCCCCAGGTTTCTCCGCACAGGCTGCACCCCCCAGTCGGCGTATAAGACTATATCCGGCGTATAAGATGACCCCCGACTTTTGAGAAGATTTTCCTGGTTTAAAAAGTCGTCTTATACGCCGGAATATACGGTACATTGTTGGTTTCCTGAAAAATAGGTGGTGATCACATTGAGACGTGTCTCCACCCCACTGGCTGTCTGCTCATTGATTACAATTTTACAATTTACACATGAAGATAAAGAAAAAAGAAAAGGACTTGGGATTTTTTTTAACTTTTTTTTTTTAACCTTACCTTTTATCCTTTGCTGTTTGGGATTGAGGATTGGTTCTAGAGTATGCGGAGACCATGGGAATCAGAGGGTGAAGACATCTAAAGGTAAGTAAAAAAATTGAATGTATGTTATTTTTATTTTACAGGTTTTTTCACTGTATTTTTTGGTGTATTGGCATTTTTTTTTTACAAATTAATTGCAACTGTATTTATGTATGTCCCTTTACGGCTATATATATAATACAATAAGAAGCAATAGTTCTTTTGCAAAATGCTTGCTTTTACAGTATGTTTTTTATATGTATGTTGGCTCATTTTCTTTTTTTTTGTATGTTATTTATTTTGCTTGTTCATATTGTATTATGGCATTTTTGGTGGTGTTTTTCATTGTTTATTTCTGTGTTCTTTTGGATGTTTGCATTTTAATAGTGGTTTATTTTTGGAGTTTTGAATTTGAAGGATGGTGTTATTTTGGAGATTTATTTTATCTATTGATGGTTTTGTTTTGCTGTTGGAATAGTTAATTTTGGTATTTGATTAATTGATTGGTGGTCATTTTGTTGTGTTTACCTGTTTTTTTTGTTTACTTGGTAATTGTTTTTTTATAGATTCACCTTTGACTGGCATAGTGTTAAAATCATGTCCATATTATATGGGCATGATTTACCCACTGTGCCAATCATTTGGTTTATTGGCATTTTTATGTTGATTTTTATATGCAAGGTGTTTTGTTGGGCATGTTTGGTTTTAGCTTCATCATTTATTGCTAAACTGTTAATGAATGCCCATATTATATGGGCATGATGTACCCCCTGTACCAATGAATGGGTAGAGGGTGGGGGTAGTGGGTCCGGGGTGGGTGGTTAGGCCTCTAGGGTGCGTAACAGGGCTAGGTGGGTTAACCCCTTTATTACTATAGCGGTTATTAACCGCTAAGGTGATTAATGGGTTAGGGGGCATTAGATTGTATTTTGCTATGTATTCTTTCTGGCAACGGAGGACATGGACCTGCAGTAAGCTGACAAGGACGCTCTTCACATTGGCAGGGGTGAGTAGAATGGTTTTTATTTACTTTATTTATGCTGCCTGGCTAATGTTGTGTTTAATAATGGGCAAATAATCTATTATCCATATATGGATAATAGTTATTTTGCCCATTACTGTTCTGTATGTGTTTGGTGGGGGGTGGAGTGTATTTATTGAAATGTAGGCCATGTTTCATTTTTGAAATACAGGATTGGTACTGCAGGCCAGAGGGGACTCACGGGGACCACGTGAGGACCCCTGGAAACCCACAGGGACCACCCAACGACTCCCGGATTTCAACGGGATCCACAGACGAGGACACCTGTTGGAACCACCAAGGGCCCCAGACTCCCCTGGGAATGATTCGAGGGCCCCCAGAACCCTGTGGGAACCACCCGAGTGCCTCCAGACACCTGTGGGACTACCCGTGGACCCCATTGGGGCCCACAGACACCCGCAGGGACCACCTGGAGGCCCACAGAGCCTAGCAGGGACCACCCAAGGGCCCCCAGACACCAGTGGGAATCTCCCTGGGGGCCTGTGGACATCCGTGGGGACCACCTGGGGACCCCCGCCAGCTTGTTGTATTAATACTGTGTGTAAAAAAAATTAAATATGGTTTTATGTGTGGGTACTGGGGGTGGGTTGTGTTTTGGTGGTTATTACATATTTTAATTTAAATTTCATTAAATTTATTAAAAGTGTATTGTAGCAGGGGGTTTCCGGAGCAGAACCTTGTTGATTTGAGGTCCGTGTAAATGTCCCGATCACGTGACACAATACATTTCCATGCGTAGGAGATACCGGCACCCCATAACATGTATCTCAGGAAGCAGGGGACCTCAAACCAATGTGGTTCTGCTCCAGAGACCCCTTGCTTACGTACACTAGCAATAAAATTTTAATTTAAAGAAATTTTTTTCTGGTGAGATTTGCTCAGAGAGAGAGGCGGATGGAGGGCCGATCATCTCACCGGTGGCAACTCGCCATTTTTGCTAATGTTGCTATCACTGATATTCGGGGCTTTGTGTTTCAACACTGCCAAAAATGGCGATTTAAAAACCCTGGCGATTTTTTCTATCGACTTTAGTGCTTGAGGCCCATGGTCATGATACTTATGAGAGAAATGGACAAAAATCATATCGACAATAGTCTACTCTATCGGGTGGTGCAGTACCATAACCACCCAGTTACACTGGCGACACACTTTATTCGAGCTCGGCTAGTCCCACGAATTCGGGTATACCCGGGTGTATTGAGGTTTGTGACTGTTTTCTGCCCAAGTGCATTGAGGTATTTTCTAGGCAGGGATTGAAGCATTTTATTCCCACTGGCTGCAATACTGCACAGTATATATATATATACTGCATTACAATTCATGAATTTATGCCATCTGGTAGACACGCGAAGCATTGCAGCCTATTAAATCCTAATCATTATCATTTAACAGATCAGCCGCCCGTCAGCCAGGCATGAACCCAGGCTGGGAAGGCAAACACAACGGGGCTTGTCAGAGGTGAGGAGCGGCGCATTCCAGGTATCTGCCAGGTACAAACTGGGCATTTGCTCGAATAAAGTGTGTCGGTGCAGTAGAAGGCAACTGGTCATGCCCAGGAACCTGCAACATGGGTCTGAAATCACTGCATGACGACCATGGCCATCTCGGCGTAGAGAAGAACTTTTGTTTGATACAAAACCAATTCTATTGGCCACGGATGCGAGAGTCAGTAGAGAGACACTGCCATCGATACTCCAGGTGCATCCAACGCAAAACCCTATCCACCAGAGCCGCACCAATGGCTAACCTGAAGAGCTTGGGTCCCATGGACCTGGTGTGAATGGATTTTCTGTGCATTGAACCCGACGCCCGAGGTTTTGGCAACATGCTAGTCATTACGGATCATTGCACCCACTATGCCCAAGCCTTCCCCACCAAAGACAAGAAGGCCATCACGGTGGTGAAGATCCTGTGGTAGCGATATTTTGTGCACTATGGTCTACCAACCCGCCTAAATTCAGATCAAGTCCGGGAATTTGAGAGTAAACTCATCAGGGAATTAAAGCTCCTCAACATCACTAAGTCCCGAACGACCCTGTACAATCCAGAGATGGACGCTCTGCCGGAGTGGTTTAACAGGACGCTACACGATATGCTCGGTACCCTTAAAGGCTCTCAGAAAAGTGAGCGGAGCAAGCATGTGGAAGCATTGGTACATGCTTAAAACTGTACTCGCCACGAATCCACAGTATTCTCTCGATATTTCCTCATGTTCAATCGAGAAGCCCGGCTGCCGGTAGACATGCGTCTAAGGGTATCAACCAATGGTGTACCCAATTTGACGCACTTCCGAAATGTGCAACGGCTCCAAGAAGGATCCCTCTACCGATTGACAACTCAGGCACATTCCAGGCTCCCAGCAGCGGAGGCTCAGGCCTCCTGTGAGCCGCAGGTATTGCACCACATACGCAGTAGTAGCCATATCTCCCAAGGGGTAGGGGAATGTGCGCTACATATTGTTTCAACTACTGCTTTAAATTCACACATACACAAAACAGAAATATTAATTTTGTAAATAAATAAAAATATAGATATGAAGGAATCTTGGAAAAAACAAAAATATGCTTATTCACCATAGTACTAAAAAAATTGCACAGTTATGATGCAATCTAACATGTATTGAATATGTTACACATGTTGGTTAAAGGTTTACATATATGTAACATTTTCTCGGCAAATGAAAACATGATTTTTGCTCTTATCGCCGGCTTATCGGGGTTTACTGAATCGCTGTAGGCTTTTTTGGCGATAAGTAGCTTATCGTTGTTTATAGCAAGAGGCCCTTAATGTAAACTTTTTCTTTTTCACTAAACACCATTTTATATCTATGCACTTGATGAGGTAATCATGCCGTCACATATTCCAAAGAATATTTAATAGAATACACAGATTCCCAACAAGCTCTGAGAAACCCCAACCATTACCACATAATATATATATGCATATAAGTGTCAAAAGGAGTGCTAGTGGGCGTGGCTACATGTATACAACAAAAAAACAAAAATGTCTGTGTATTTTGCTAACTGTGTGCAGCTGGTCTCAGTTGCTTATGGGAGGTTGGTGGCCCCTCCCCCCAAGGTTTAAGCTTGCTCCACTCCACTTTCCAAGTTGGCAGGTCAGTTTAATTTTGGGAAGTCTTGGCAGCAACACGAATCACGCTGTTCTTCACTCCGTCCGGTACTTCCGTGTTAGTGACGTCACTCGGGAGCGTCAGCGCGTCGTTGCCCTCCCAGACAGCGTTATGGCCCGCAGGAGGATGATATATAGTCCAAAAGTTCTCAGAGCAGCTAGAGTTCTTACATCCAACGCGTTTCGAGACCGCTAAGTCTCTTCATCAGGGAATAATTAATAACATTAATCGAGTAGTTTAAATACCCCACGCCCCCACCCGATAGGCCCTCCAATCAGGAATCATGGCCAATCCCGTGGAAGCGGGGAGGAGTCAAACGACTCATGGAGCTCAAAGTCCTACTACATGTTGCTAAGGGCAACTCATGGCAACAAAATCAAATAAACTTTTTTAAACACACAAAAGTAAGTAAAAAAGCATAAATCGCGCAGTTGTCTCTAAAATAAAGAAAAAAGGGGGTTAAAAGCAGTACTAATACCTAGGTTAAAAACTACATCTCAAAATTGGAATATTACAGTAAAAATCCTTTTATACAGAAGGTATTTAAAAGATAACGTGAAAAAGAAGCATGAATCTCAAATACATTTAAATCGTAAGAATAGCATTATTACTACAAGTTAAAAAAGATAAGTCACAGATTCAGATTTGGGGAGGAGGGGAGTAGCACGGAGCCCCCTCTTACCCCCTCAAACCTAAATGTACGAATAAGGTTAATAAGGTTAATAGGCAATAGCCAATAAAGGCAGATATAAGGCAATAGAAAATATCATCCAACGCGTTTCGTAGAATTAACTACTTCTTCTTCCCTGAAGAAGTCGTTAATTCTACGAAATGCGTTGGATGATATTTTCTATTGCCTTATATCTGCCTATATTGGCTATTGCCTATTCATTGGCTTTGCCCTGATTTTACCAATTCTGTGTTCTGTTTTGGGCCTTTGTGAGAGACTCTGAGAGACTGTATCAGCTCCCTGCCGATTCCACCACTGCTGTGGAGACAGTGACGTCATCACACAGCGTCCCGCGACGGAGCAGCATCGTGGCACGCCGAGTGTGCCCCTGCAAGCGCGGTCTAACCTCCGTGCAGAGGATCCACCTGCTGAGGTATAGGAGCTGCTCCAGACGGCCTGGAAGCCGGAGTGATCTCACCGAGCACCAATACCTTCAGCTGAACCTGGCTGCGTGAAGGGAAACCCCCTTGGGAGCAAAAGATTGACGTCCTGCCCCAGAACAAACGGAGTGGCACTAGCTGAGAGAAGCAAGCACCTGACTCTCCTGACAACAGCTGCCGAGTGGTAAACAGTGTGATACACACTAAATGCACTTTACCAACCTTTATTATGTACGCAGATATATTACCCCTTTAATTTGAATTATATTGTTGAACTTGCTTCACCATTTGGCGTTGTGCGCTGTTTTCTTTTGTTTCCACTTGCACACTGAGCACTTTCCGCATTTAAAATTCCCAATAGGTTTACTGTTTAGCCACATTTTTTCACCAACCGTTGTTACCTTAGTATTAATGTCACTAGGGGACAGTGTATTTTTAAGATTTTTTGCTTTTCGGTAGATGAATTTGGGAAACTTTGAAATGTGATCTCCTAAAATTGGGTCCCCTGATAAAATAGCCCAGTGTTGTTTAATAATTTTTTCTATTTGCATGGTCATTGAATTGAAGTTAGTAATAAAGGCAACATTACATTTACCGTCATTCGTCTCTATAGTGTTTCTTTTCTTGATCTTAGGAATCAACATTTGGCTCCTGTCCAGTTTTCTCACCCTATCCAAGTCATCACTGAGTTTTTTCAGTGGATAACCCCTTTCCAGAAATCTAGAGGTTAGATCACTATCCTGTGTCTCAAAATCCGTATCCAGGCTACAGTTCTTCCTCAGTCTTTAGAACTGACCACTCGGAATATTCTGGATCCAGGATTTTTTGTGGTTGCTTGAGGCTAGCAATAGATTATTTGAATCTGCCTCCTTAAAATAGGTTTTGCTGATAATATTACCCTCTTCTGATATTATTAAGCTCAAGTCTAAAAAGTTAATGATGCGTTCATTGTCCAAAAAGGTGAACGTCAAATTTCTATCATTAGAATTGATGTAATTAACAAATTGATTGACTGAGCAGTGATCCCCATCCCATATACAAATAATATCGTCTATATAGCGACGCCAGGTTATGATGTTATTTTTAAAAGGATTATTATTAAAAATAAAATTGGATTCCCATTCTCCCATGTACAGGTTTGCGAAACTGGGGGCAAATCTAGTCCCCATAGCAGTTCCACAAACCTGCAGGAAGAATTCGTCCAGAAACATAAAATAATTATGTTTCAAAATGAAATGGATTGAATCCAAAATAAAACCTCTGTTCCTGGTCATCTGATAGAAAAAAATTCACAGCCGCTAGGCCCTTAGTGTGTGGTATATTCATATAAAGGGCCTGCACATCACAGGTCAGCCATCTGTATGAATCCTTCCACTCCAGATCCTGAATCAAATTCAGTACTGAGGTAGAATCCCTTAGATGGGAAGGGAGTTTATTAACATAGGGCTGAAGAAAGTGGTCCACATACTGTGACAAATTGGCTGTTAGACTTTGTATTCCGGATATTATCGGTCTACCTGGGGGTTTTTTTATTGACTTGTGTGTTTTGGGGAGGTGGTAAAAAATTGGAATTTTTGGAAAACTGGAAAATAAAAAATCAAATTCATTTTTGGTTATAACACCGGAGGTAAGGGCCTGATCTAGATGGCTTTTTAGTTTACTAAGAAACTCCCTAGTTGGGTCTCCTTTAAGCCTAATATAGGAGGTTGTGTCGTTCAGGAGCCTAAGGGCTTCCCCTTCATAGTCTTTTCTATCTTGTAGAACAACACCCTCTCCCTTATCGGCCTGTCTTATAATAAGATTATTATTCTCTTTTAGAAACTTCAGGGCCAATGTCTCGTTTTTAGTGAGATTATGTTTCACATCACTGGATTTTGTATTGCTGGTCAGAGAGTTAAAATCATTATTAACCATATTAAAAAAGGTTTCAATATGGTGACCTTTTGAGTGGGAGGTAAAATTTAGACTTCCCCCTAAAATGAGTATGTCTACAGTTTATATCAACAGATGCATTCTCACTTTGAGTAGACACAGGTGGGTCACTTGGTGTTAGTGTTTCTCTCTCCCCTTCGGTACCTTCAAGGTCCATTTTAATAAAATGCCTCTTAAGAGTGAGGTTACGCATAAATTTTTGAAGGTCTGTATATAATTGAAACGAATTGGGTCCACAGGAGCGAGAGAAAGTTAAGCCCCTGTCCAGAACCCTTTTTTGGTCTGTGGTTAAAATAACAGATGATAAATTAAAAATCCCACATGAAGGTGAGGTCATCAGTCTTTCTCGTAACCTCTTTTCTTTTGCTCTGGCCCCCCCTCTAACTCCTCTTCTGGTAGGGTTCTTTTCTTTTTTTCTACCATTGAGGGTTTTTGGGAGGACCCCAGAATTTCCTCCCCTTTCTGCGGTTCTGTATGTCTTTGTTTGACTAAATCTAAAAAAGAAGACGGTGAGTGTGGTGCTGGTGATGGGTATCTAGGGCTGGGTTTGTTTGGTCTATAATTCCTATTAGGGTCATATCTCTCATATTCCCTTTGTCCATATCTGAAATTGGGAATATAATTTCTCCCTTTGTAGTTGGGATTTCTGGACTGCCCTTCATATCTCGGGGGAGGGTAATGCCCTTCATATGTTGAGGGCCCCCTTCTATCCCCATATCTTTGATTTTCCCATCCCCCATTATTGGGATGTACATAGGGTCTAGGGTGTTGATGAGGTTCCATAGATCTATTTATGGACTGGGAATTATCCCTACCACCCCTTCCCTGGGATTGAGCTTTTTGGGGCCTACCTCTTTCCACATCCTTTGCCCAGTTTCTTTGTCTATTATTGTCACAGTCAGACTTATCTCTATAAAATTTCTCATGCTTCTTTTTCAAGATCTCCTCCTCCGCATGCTCAAGCTTCATGCGGAGGTTATGTTCAATTTCTGAGCAATCATGCTCAATAACAAGTGGCTCAAGTAATTTAATTACACCTGATACCTCTTTTTCAATGATCTTCAGAGACTTAGTTCTCTCATATATAATGAGTTTCATGAGGGCCATGGAGCAGTCATCAAGGATTCTGTTCCATTCCCTCATGAAATGTTGGTCATCTTTACCAAAAGTGGGTAATTTTCGAATACGTAGGCCTCTTGGGGCTCTCTCGCAATCTACATACTTTTGTATTGTTCTTTTCTCGAGATACAATTTATTTTCAGACAAAAGTAATTGCTCTAGGATTTTAAATTGCTCCTCAGCTGAACCCTTGGAATCCCCTTTATCGGGAACCACTATAATTTCCTCAGAAAACAGTATATCAAAATTCTCATCACATTTCTGTCTACAATTAACCAAACTCCACACCATGGTGAAATTATAAGTACCAGATAAATTGAAAGTGTGCTACACCAAGAGCAGGGATAGGTGAACAAATGTGAATAATTAAGTGCGCAACAACAAACAATGAATACGTGATATAGTGTAAGTGATATAATTGGGGTAGATATTGTGACCTTGTAAACTTGGAAGGAGCGAATGCAGCTGTGACAGAGGGGATAGCTCAAATAACCCCTATTAGAGACAGAATAAAGAAAAAACACAGCGCACAACGGTCATCGTGTATTAAAAATTATAATGTGATGCAATTAAAGGTGAGTATTAAGCGTACATTTATATAAGAAAAACAGGCATTGGAGGGTTGGAGGGTATCTACCCCAATTATATCACTTACACTATATGTGACCACGTTGGGCTGATGTGTTGTGTAGCCTGGTTCCAGTAGATAAGGGACCAGGGGTTAACTTTGTGTTCAGGATGAAATGTAGCAAGTTTAATGTAACTCTTTTTATGTAACAGAACCTATGTTGCATTTAACTCACCAATCAGGGGGCCAAGTAACATTGGAGACACATGCCATTTGCCCTTCATATGTGTATCCATGATGTCGCCATGGGGTATAAAAGTGGGGAGAGTGGCCCCAGTTAGCCAGTTCAAGTTCCAGGCATGAGTGCATTAGTTCATTAGCTTCCTGAGTTCCTGGGTTCCTGTTGTGCCTGTTAAGGGGTTCTGATAGCAGCTCCTGTTATACACTGCATGGGAGCATAACAGGGCCAACTTCCTAATGGAAGTACCCGCACATAGGTGCACACCCGTAAGGTGTTCCCCAGTTACCCTAGTTAGGGGAGTGTGTATCTTATTTGTTGGACAGTTGTGGATACCATTTTCCAATAAATTCATTTTTATTAACTCTGTAGTTCTGTCTGGCAAGTTGATCCCTGATGTATTTATCCTGGTCTCCTGTGATAGGCTATTTTCTGGTGGCAGCAGTGGGATAGCTAGGCTTAGCACCGATATTCTTCATAGGGTCTCATTTATGAAAACCACAGAATTCAGAGTTACAACTGCTTTGGTACTGGGACACACACATCCCTTACCATTCTCTATAACTTAGTCAATGTACGGACAAAACTGCAAGGATGCCGGCCAAGTATTGGTCCTGGAGAAAGGACCGGATCGCACAGAGGGTGAAAGGAATCCGCTCCTGGCTTTGATTATAGTCTTGCAGACCTCTGCAGTTGCAAAAGCTTCCTCTAGCAATCAATGGCACATGTGCTGCCTTTCATTGCAGCTTCTGCTCTGTGCTCCATCATTGGAGGAATGCTCACAAACCCTTCCCCTGTGATTGGATCTCTGCCCTTTATATGTTGGGCTTTGGCTCTGAATCAGAGCCGAGCATAAATCCTTCACTGGACGTTACTGTCTCTGCCACAAGCCGCCCAGGCTTGTCTCCTTGTGTACCGACCTCTCTAGTTTTCATCTCTAAATCCTGAGTTATGAGGCCTGCTGCTAGTCTTCATGCAGGGGCCTGTGTTTCCTGAGTATCCTGAGGCCTGCTACTAGTCTTCACGTAGAGGACTGTGTTTCCTGCTTCCTGAGGTCTGCTGCTAGTTCCACGCAGAGGCCTGTTCCTGACTTCTGTGCTGAAGCGTAGGTTTCCCCGACGCTGCCCCGCGGTGTACTTCGGCCAGCCTGCTGCCTCCCCCTGCTGAGACCGGCATCATGGGCCGAGCCTGCTCCTCGCGCAGAGGCCACTCCTGCGCTCACGCTCCTAAGCTGAAGCGGGGAACTCCTGACTACCTGTTGCCGAACTCCTGCTTGAATAACGACGATGCTGCCTTCTCCAATCCTGACCCTGCTACGTATGACTAGGAACTGCGCACTCCGGATCAGTCTGCGTGGACTAAGGTACGTGATTATATAACCCCACCTCAGCCCCGCGGTCCGGTCCCAGTTTGTGGCGAGCACAAACGTAACAAAGGGCCAGCTATGCATCATGACTCACATATAGCAGCTTCGCCACATTCTGCGAGGACACGTATGACATTGATGGGTATCTATGTTCCTTTGAGAACTATTGTGAAAGGCACGACTTAACTGAGGAGGACTGGGTCAAGTACCTGGTCCTTCAGATGCACAACAAACGTACAAACATACTCTCTGACGAAGCGCCGCACAGGCGTGAAACGCATAAGAGAAGGAGGTTTTTCTGCACCTATTCCTGTCTGCACCATGAAGTTACAATAAAGGACTTTTATTTTACTGCTGCTGTTCCGGTGTATCCTGTTCCTTTGCTGTGCACTGCATCACCTGCATTTGTGGAACACCGTGAGATGGACCGGGAGGATGCGAAGGAGTACCCGGTTGTGATGGAGGTTCTCCTGGCACATTATGCAATTACCCCAGAGACCTACTGACCAAGTTCAGGGCTCTGAACAAATGGTCTCAGGACACGCACCCTGAGTTCATGTCCCTGCTTCACCACCAGTCTAACTGGTGGATCACTGGTTCTGAGGTGAAAACCTTTATGACCCTCCATGACCTGATGGTCAAAGAGCAGTTCATTCTGAAATGCTTGCCCGAGGTGCCGAAGTTGGCCACCCACTGCAAACCGGCCAGTGCGAGGCAAGCGGACGCCTTGGCAGATGACTTTGTGGCTGCTCAGTCCCAACTCCTAAGCTGGCCCCATTCCCCTTAACCCTCCAGTGCCTTTCCAGTGTGAGTCCCGGGTTGCTAGCCCCTGTGCCTACCAGTACCTGGCTGGTGCCCACCAAATTTGCCCATGAATGACGTTGCTTCGAGTGTAACAGAAGGGGCACATTAAAGACGACTGCTCCAAGCTTCACTTGCCCCAGGGTGCAGGGGCTGGGCAATGTACCCCACAGCCTGGGCCATTGCCTGGATAGGCAGCCCAGATGACCCAGTACCCTCACCTACATTCCCGATGCCAGTAGCAGCGACCCAAGCGATCAACCCCCTTGTTCCAGCCGAAGCATCACCCCAGGTTGCAACGGTCAGGCTTGATCCTACCAACTCCTGGATCAAGCACCTCTGATCAGTAACCATTAGGGAACTGATGGCCTATGGTATTCTGGATTCTGGCGCTGCTGTCACTCTGGTTCATTATGATATGGTTGGGCCAGAGCACATTTTACCAAGGGAGGGGATGAGGGTGACCATGGCTGATTGAGGCAGCTAATCCCTCCAAGTAGCCCATGTGTTCCTGGACTGGGGTGCAGGCCAAGGCATTCGGGATGTCAGCATTTTGCCCAGCTTAGGTGCTGCTGTGTTGGTGGACAATGACCTGGGTCAGCTCCGATGCAGCTATGAAGAGGATGATGTTGTACAGTAGCTTTTGCCACAGTGACTCAGAGCCAGAGTTGCCAGAATACAGCATCAGATTTTGTTCAGGGTCCCAACCATGAACCCATCGCTCCCCAGACCTTGGAGCCTCCAGTCATGGACGTTCTATAGGAGGTTTACCAGGTAAGATGAGTGAGCCCGCCTTGAATGTGATTGTGTGACTAGGGCCTGTTGGCAGGAGTAGAGTCAGGCATTCCGGGATGCCGTGCAGATGGACCCGAGATTGGAGGGCATGAAGCAGCATGCTGCTGAACCTTCCTCCAAGCCTGGACATATTTATACAGTATTATCTATCTTAACCCCTTGATAGCTCATGTGGCTCAAACTAGTATTGTCTACCCATATCAGGAATGAGTATTAGAATTTGTAAACAGAGCAATATGACTAATTTCGAAGCTACTCATTAAATTCTGACACCTGCTGGTGTAATTCATGCAATTTTGTAACGCCAACCCCAGGCTGGCGTTATTTGCACATACAGTACAGTAGGGATACTATGCCTTTTGTGTTTTTATTCCTAATACGCACTTCCTACCTACTGTATTAGTATTTGTAGTGTTAGAACGATAATACTCAGTTCATAGCACTTAGTGGTACTGTATGCTAGTCATGGGTTCCCATAACTAGCTGGCAACTAAGTGATTAATACAAATGTAAATATCGCCTTTTCCAGGTTAGGATATATTATCTTGACCATTATACTGTATACATAGGTAAAATAGGCTCAATGCCAGTCTAAGGTAGGCAATAAAAGTTTGTTTAAATTATACAGCCAGGTATCAGAATTTGATGAGTAGCATCAAAATGAGTAAAATTGTGTTGTTTATTCATTTTAATGACCAGTTCCAATATATTATGCTCTCAATTCAATATGCATTATTTTAAGCAGGGACAGGTCAATGGCAAATAACTAATAATATATTTTTTGCAATGACACCAAGGGCTCTACTGTATGCACAAAGCGCCGAAAAGTTTTTTATCGCCACAAAATGCCTTTGGTATTCAGTAAGCGCCGATAATTTGCCAAAATCGGCATTTTTTGTCCCCCGAGAAAAAATTATCGGCAGGCGGCTGGCGATAAGCCACTTTTCGGCACCTTTCGCCACTTTTTAAATCGGCTGTATACTAGTAGCCCCAATCCTGTTTTCGGGTGCTATCGGAGCTGATCGGCAGTCTCGAAAAGCCATTTTTTCGGCAATCGTCCACCAACCTCAAAGTTGGCGGGTCGGTGGAGAAGCATCGGCAAGGGCGACACTTAAGAAAATCAGGCTTTTTCCTGTCCTGTGATTGATGCTGGGGGTCTCCGGAGCTGATACCAGCACCGGAGCCCCCGGCATGCATCCGAGGCAGGAAAAATGCATGTAAAGCCAACTTCATTACCTTAGCGGCTAATCAAAATCCTCAAATGCCAATCAAAAGCCACAAATGCCACTGAAAACATTGCATTTACATTGTATACATGATGCATACAATCTATGCACCATATACATTCTGCAAATGAATGTTAACAATAACATATTCAAAACAAAATACCAAAACATCCAAACAAGTATACTATTTAAACCAATCCAGGAACCATAAATCAATTACCATTCATTAATTAAATCCCTAAACAATTTACATTCCATCCCTAACAATTAAACAATAAACTAATTCAATCGTTGAACAGAACAAGTTATCCTCTGACAAAATATAAGTACCAACAAGAATACAATATACAAAAGCAAGCCTCACCCTGACCTAAAGTACACCATACAATAGCAAAAATTACATCTATCTAATTTTAAAATACATGGCACACACATTTATGCATAGCAGCATAGCCAAAATAATTTAAAACACAGCAAATCAAGCTTTTAAAACAACATAATTTCTTACCCTGTATGTATATATCGATCTAGACATACATACATACATACAGTGGCAAGAAATGATATACCAAAAATAAATAAATACACATGTAAAAAAGCTTTAAAAAAAAGAACAAGTTAAATAAAATACATTTCTTTTGTTCACTTACCATTACTTGACCCACTCACCGACTCCCGTTGAACAGCTTACTCTCGAACCAAATCACCACGCACAGGAACCCATAAAATAAAAAACCATAAAATAATAAACATTAAAATATAAATCCAAAACAATCCACGGGTCTTGTATTTGACCAGGTAAGATGAGTGAGCCCGCCTTGAATATGATTGTGTGACTAGGGTCTGTTGGCAGGAGCAGAGTCAGGCATTCCGGGATGCCGTGCAGATGGACCCGAGATTGGAGGGCATGAAGCAGCATGCTGCTGAACCTTCCTCCGAGCCTGGACATATTTATACAGTATTATCTATCTTAACCCCTTGATAGCTCATGTGGCCCAAACTAGTATTGTCTATCCATATCAGGAATGAGTATTAGAATTTGTAAACAGAGCAATTTGACTAATTTCGATGCTACTCATTAAATTCTGATACCTGCTGGTGTAATTCATGCAATTTTGTAACGCCAACCCCAGGCTGGCATTATTTGCACATACAGTACAGTAGGGATACTATGCCTTTTGTGTTTTAATTCCTAACACGCACTTCCTACCTACTGTATTAGTATTAGTAGTGTTAGAACGATAATACTCAGTTCATAGCACTTAGTGGTACTGTATGCTAGTCATGGGTTCCCATAACTAGCTGGCAACTAAGTGATTAATACAAATGTAAATATCGCCTTTTCCAGGTTAGGATATATTATCTTGACCATTATTCTGTATACATAGGTAAAATAGGCTCAATGCCAGTCTAAGGTAGGCAATACAAGTTGACGAAACAACAAAGAGTGGGGAGTGATCACAGGACCATACTAATTGAATAAAGTGTTTATATACATAGGTGAGGTAATCAAGGGGTGGGTGCAAACTGTGAACTGAAAGTGAATCAGAAAAGGGGAAGGGGAAACACAAAATGGATGTGCCCCCAAAAGAATTCACTTAGATGCACACCACCCAAGTGTAAAAATTAACTTTTAATAAATCCTTAAATACCAACGTAACGTGTGATGTGATTAAAAAGTATTAAATCGTAGCTATCAAGCAAACCGTGTCATTGATTATTGTACTACCCCGGTATCATTGATACGATGGGATGTTGAAGACAGGGAATGCTATGAGTAGGGTATAGAACCCTCTGGGTAACGGTAAGACCAAATGTGGAGTGATTAATTTATATAACAGGCAGGTATCCTAATGCTGCTAAATATAGCCCCCTGCACATTTACATGGATTTTGGTCTAAACAATAGCGCTGGCATGTGATGGTGTAATAACTGTATTGTAGAGCTTCCAAATACCGCAGTACTGGCTTGAATGCACAGCAATATAATATGAAGACACCTCACATTAGGTGCAGGGATAGCAGGCACACTGACCATGGATTGATAATAAATAGTTAGCTCATATGGTCTTCTCAGTTACACCCAGGATACTGCAAACACTACATTAAAAACAGCTCCAAGTAGGAGACTGACAACATTGCGCATCCAACGCGTGTTTCCCTCCAGCAAAGGAGCTTCTTCAGGGACAAGTATTACTGGGGGAATGAGGTCTAAACCCTTTTATACCCTTACAGCACCCTAATTGCACAATCAATGAATAACAGCTGTTGCACATGCGCACTGAGGTCCGTTCCAAACTGGCTCAATAAACTACTCAAAAGTTAATAAAAAGAGTTTTATTCATGAACCGCAGTGTTGTGCCTTCATTTTACCTTATTCGCGTTGTTTTCTGTTCATTTCTAAAGCTTATAGAGCCTTTAAACATTCGCGCCGAATAAAGTATCTAATGCGCATGCGCGGGGACTTTAAACCAATTCTGGGAGTCCATGCAGGCATACTGCACATGCGCAGGACCTTAGAAACATTTTAGATCGATTCCGTCCACTGCGCATGCGTGGGGACTTAGGAAAAATTTCAGTCATTTCCCATGCTTATAGCGCATGTGCGGAGACTTGGAAAAAGCTTTAAATGTTATGAATATAGACTACGCATGCGCGAGGTATTCGGAATAATTCCATTGGCACCCGTATTCATTGCGCATGCGCAAGAACTTAAAAGTTAGATCATCCAGTCCCATACACATTACGCAAGCTCTGGGACTTTAAATTCTGCCCATTATTGCCGCGCATGCGTCGGGACTTATGAAAAATACACAATTCTAAGTCCGTTTATAACGCGCATGCGCGGCAACATAGAAATCACCACACTTTAGATCCAATGGTACAGCGCATGCGTAGGGACTTAGAAATATTTCCATTGTGATCTATATGGATAGCGCATGCGTGGGCACTTAGGAAATTTTTGCGAATTCTACCTGATGGTATAGTGCATGCCTGGGGACTCTAAATTTATAACAGAGACTCCCTAGGTTTTATGATCGTGAAGTGATCTTAAACATTGTCCAATCTATGCCACAATGGACCTGGGGATAATGTAATAAACTGTGTGACCAGGTACTGATTGCATAAAGATGATATTATGTATAACAAATGTAACGGGTGATGAAAAAGGGGGGAGGGGAGAAAGGGGGGGAGGGGGGGGTAGGGGAAAGGGTATATAAGACCTATAATACACATTTATATTGTCAGGTGATTATACCAATAAAGTTAATTCTATACAATCCACCATAAATGTAGTTTATTGAGCAATGTGTCGGCTTAGAATGCAGTGATTGGTGATTAGATTTAACAATATATGAAACGTAAATGTATATATGTACAGAATTAATTGTATATGATTATCATATATGGCACATATACGCACATTACACAAACACTAAGCCCACTGTTGGGCGTAGGACTTTAGTAATATTGTCACTAGTCTAAATAATAATAGTAGTTTTTAAATATAATAATCTATTAGATCAATACCGAAGGCTGGAAATTATCGCAGTGGACAATGAAAAAGACATAGCTGGTTGTCAGAGAAACCAGTAACCTATATATTCACAGTATGTAGTGAATGGATTCTTGTGTCCATACAAATGATCCCCAAATCAAATAAAGGGCGTAAAAGTGAACCCCTCATTAAGGCCATTTGGACTCCTGGTTTTTAACTTATAAATCCATTCTGCTTCGATACGAAGCAAGGATTGGTCAGTATTACCGCCTCTCATGGTACATTTCAATTGGTAAATGCCCATGAATTTAATTACACTCGTATCGCTATTATGACATTGTGAGACGTGTCTAGCAACCGATGTCTCTGCAGAGTGTTTGATGGAATTAATGTGTTCAAGAACACGTCTGCGTAATTGTCTAGTTGTTTTTCCAACGTATCTCTTACCACATTGACATGTGATAAGGTAGATAACGTTGGTAGAATGACAATTGATAAAGCTGTCCACGCAAAATTGTGAAGTATTGTCATAATTAGCGAATGTTTTGCCAACGTTGATATGTTGGCACGCTTTACACCCCTGGCAGCGGTACATGCCTTTAACGGGATTCAACCAAGTTGTACTTCTAGCCCGCTGGAAATGGCTATTTACTAGAGAGTCCCGTAGGTTCTTAGACCGTCTGCTGGTAATGATGGGTCTAGGTCCTATAACTTTCACCAGATCATCATCAGCCTGGAGAAGATGCCAATGTTTAGCAAAGATCTTTTTTATGGCCCACCATCTTTTGTTAAAGGTGCCAATTACTCTGATTGTTGTGTCTTTTGTTTTCGTCTTATTATTAGACAAAAGTGAGACCCTGTCGCTATGTAATGCCCGATGATAAGCTTTATTCAGTATTTTGATGTTGTACCCACGGTTGAGGAACCTGGATCGAAGTTCTTTCGATTGAGTAATGAATTCTTCGATCGTGGAGCAATTTCTCCGGAGACGGAGGTATTGCCCTATTGGGATACCTGCTATGAGGCTATTGGGATGCTGGCTCTGTGCCAATAGCAGACTATTGGTTGCTGTGCTTTTCCTGAACACCTTGGTTTGGATGTTGCGTTCACAATCAATGTAGATATCAAGATCTAGGAATGTTATTGATGTGGTACTCAGCACAGTTGTGAGCCTCAAATTAAGCGTGTTTGTATTCAGCTTGTCCACAAACTCGTGTAGAAGATGACTGGATCCTTCCCATAAAAGCAGGATATCATCTATGTATCTGATCCACATGGAAATGTGGTCAGTATACATAGATAGTTCCTCATTGAAAACGTGGGTACGCTCCCACCAGCCCAGGTACAGATTGGCATATGTGGGTGCACAGGCCGTACCCATGGCCGTACCTTGGGTCTGGTGGTAATAGAGCCCGTCAAAAACAAAATAATTATGTGTTAGAACATAATTCAATAAGTCCAACACAAATGAGTTATGTCTATTAAATCTGCAGTCCCTGGTTGTTAAAAAGTATTTGACAGCAGCGAGGCCATTCTTGTGGATGATGGAAGTATATAATGATTCAACATCTAGACTCACAAGAATGGTCTGAGATGTCACATGGATGCCATCAAGTCTCTTCAGTGTGTCTTTCGTATCCTGAACATACGAAGGGAGACTGATGACGAAGTCTCTCAGGACTCTGTCCAAATAGACGCTGCTGCCTTCGGACAAGCAACCATTGCCCGAAACTATTGGGCGACCAGGTGGAGACTGTAAACGTTTGTGTACCTTCGGTAAGGTGTAGAATGTCGCCACAGTTGGTGACCTGGGGTACATAAAGTCAAACTCATTCCGGCTTATCATGTCGGTATCAAGGGCATCCTGTAAGATATTCAACAGTTTTGATTTATATTCTGTAGTGGGACTGCGTTCAAGAGTCTCATAACAATCTTTGTCATTGAGAAGCCTCATGTTTTCGCTAACATAAGCTTCAGTGTCTAAAATAACAATGTTGCCACCTTTATCAGATGGTTTGATAGTATAGGCTTTATTGGACATCAGATCTCTTAGGCCAGTTCTTTCCTCAATTGTGAGATTATTTTCAGATTTATAGTGTTTTGGTTCTGCTTCTAGATCCCTAGTAACGCAACCAACAAATAATTCAACAGCTGGACAGGTAGTGATAGGCGGGGTGAAGTGACTCTTGGTCTTAAGGTGAGTAAAGGGACCGGTTATATCATTGTTAGGCGAAGTATTCTGGTCAAACAGCTGACATAAATCCGCGATATCCTGTTTTTCCTGTACACTCATACCATCCGTAAGTTCGTTAGGGTTATTGGCAGACCGTTTAGAATAGAATTTATGCAACAATAGCCGTCTGCCAAAGAGATTTAAATCCTTCACCCACTCGAATAGATTAAAGTCCGAGGTTGGTGAAAAGGATAGTCCCTTCCTTAGCAGATGGATTTGACTATCACTGAATGAGTGGCTGGACAGATTGAAAATTTGCAGGGCATCCGTGTCTACGCTGTTATGAGTCATTAGGTGGGTGCATTTACATTTTTCTTGGTTCTTTGTGGTCTTTTTTCCTCTCCTGGTTTTGCGTTTAGGAGGGCCTGAGCTAAAAAACCAACTTGAGTGTCTTTTGTTACCTTGCTACCTCTACCTTTATTGGTACCCTTTGATCTGGAGCCCTTTTGTTCACTATCAGAGGCATCTGTCTCTGATGAGGAATAGTCAGAATATGTACCCCTCCTCCTAGACCTAATTGGGTATCTGTAGACTGTGCCCTGCTCATAGTCATTGGTATCGCGTAGATATTTGGTATGTTTCCTATCCTTCAGCTCTTGTCTGAATTTTATCATGTTTATTTCCAACTTTTTCTCCATCTCTTCAAATTCCTGTAGTTGATTGTATTTACTCAGGTCTTTGAGGCTGACATCAAGATCTTTATTAGTCACATCTAACCTTGATTTCTCATGGTCAATGAGGAGTTTCATGAGCTCATTAGAACATCTAGACAGGGTATCTTCCCATTGTTTGATAAAATCCTGGGAAGTAATGTGATACGCAGGACTAAGTTTCAGTCTTAGTCCTCTGGGGATCATATTGGAGTCAAGATAGCTTTGCAAGCTTGTGATCTCCCACCAAACTTGGGATTGTGTGCGCAGGAGCTGGGATATATTGCGGAAGTAATTTATAATATCATGACCTGTTTCAGAAGTACCCTGTAATGTTTTAGTGAAAACGTTTCTGGCTTCTTCCTGCCAGCCAGTCATGTCCATGCCACTAGTGAGATAACCAGCCATGGTATGTATGAGAGATGGATCCACTCCCTAGAAGGGGTTAACTCGAGTACCCCAAAAGATCACTTGACGAAACAACAAAGAGTGGGGAGTGATCACAGGACCATACTAATTGAATAAAGTGTTTATATACATAGGTGAGGTAATCAAGGGGTGGGTGCAAACTGTGAACTGAAAGTGAATCAGAAAAGGGGAAATGGGGAAGGAAAACACAACAATGGATGTGCCCCCATAAAGAATTCACGTTTAAATGGCACCCACTCAGTGTAAAAAATTAACTTTTAATAACGGAACGGACCTCATGCGCATGTGCAACCCTAATTGTGAGGTGTCTTCATATTATATTGGCTGTGCATTTCAAGCCAGTACTGCGGTATTTGGAAGCTTACATACAGTTTATACACATCACATGCCAGCGCTATTGTTTGACCATCTCCTCTCCATGTAATGTGCAGGGGCTATATTTAGCAGCATTAGGATTATTTAATCCTGTGGCCACTGCCTGTTATATATTATTATCACCTCACATTTGGTCTTACCGTTACCCCAGAGGGTTTATACCCTACTCATGCATTCCCTGTCTTCAACATCCCATCGTATCAATTGAGCCGGGGTATTACGAATAATCAATGACACGGTTGCTTGATAGCTACGATTTTAATACATTTTAATCACCATCACACGTTAACTTTGGTAATGTTTTAAGGATTTATTAAAAGTTAATTTTTACACTTGGTGGTGTGCATTTAAGTGAATTCTTTGGGGGCACATCCATTTTGTGTTTCCCCTTCCCCTTTTCTGAGGCAATACAAGTTGTTTTAAATTATATCAGCCGTATCAGAATTTGATGAGTAGCATCAAAATGAGTAAATTGTGTTGTTTATTCATTTTAATGACCAGTTCCAATATTTATGCTCAATTCAATATGCATTATTTTAGCAGGGACAGGTCAATGGCAAATAACCAATAATATATTTTTTGCAATGACACCAGGGCTCGATGCACAACGCCGAAAATTTTTTATCGCCACAAAATGCCTTTGGTACTTCAGTAAGCGCCGATAATTTTGCCAAATCGGCATTTTTTTGTCCCCGATAAAAATTATCGGCAGCGGCTGGCGATAAGCCACTTTTCGGCACCTTTCGCCACTTTTTTTAAATCGGCTGTATACTAGTAGCCCCAACCTGTTTTCGGGTGCTTATCGAGCGATAGGCAGTCTCGAAAAGCCATTTTTTCGGCAATCGTCCCCACCAACTCAAAGTTGGCGGGTCGGTGGGGAAAGCACGGCAAGGGCGACACTTAAAAATCAGGCCTTTTTCCTGTCGGTGATTGATGCTGGGGGTCTCCGGAGCTGATTACCAGCACCGGAGCCCCCCGGCATGCATCCGAGGCGAGAAAAATGCCAAGTAAAGCCAACTTCATTACCTTAGCGCGCTACCGCTAAGCATATGAGGGGTTAACCAGCCGTGCCAGTTTTATTGTGGGGTTAGTGGGGGTGGGTGAGGGGTATTTTGGCCCTTAGTGTTTGTTTTAGGGTTTGCGGGGGGGTTGCGGGTGCCACTTAAAACCCCGTGTCACGCACCGTGAGCAGTAATACCCTAGGGTCATGAGGGGTTTAAGTGCCCTCCCCTCCCCCGCAAGCCCTAAAACCACCACAGTTGGGGCTACATACCCCTTTCACACACCCCCGCTACCCACAATAAAAAAAGGTCACACAACAAGCCCACCTAAAGAATAATAAATATATCTAAATAACTAAATAAATCTAAATAAATATACAATTTTATATATATATATATATATTACCCACAACACCCCATAACCCCTAACAATACCCAATATGCCACTCATGATACTAATAAGGCAGAAGCCTCCGGCGGGGGCCCTCGGTGTTACCCGCAGGCCTGCATACCAATTTATGGCCCCCCCCAATTAATTTCAAAACACAACATACTTATAAATAATAACCCGGCAACCCCCCCTTTTTTAACACATACAGTACTGTAAATGGGCACAATTCTATTATCCACAAATGGATAATAGTGAATGTGTCCTTTTAAATACTAAACACCAATCAATATATTGAATATCTATAGCACTCCCCATTTCCGTTGCTTCACTGAAGGCCATCCTCATCTTCATCACCGTCCATTCCCCCCTCCGCTGCTGCAAAACAGACACAGAATTAAAACATCCAATGTAATGTCCCCTAACGCCCTTAATCACCATAGCGGTTATTACCGCTACAGTCATTAAGAGTTAACCCACCCTGCCTCACCCACCCTCGGGAGGCCTACATACCTCCCACACGAAACCCCCCCCTGTGAGGCCTAACTAACCCTCACCTCACTACCACAAGGAGCCGTACCCACGACCATAGGCGCCATAAACCCTCCCCCCCCCACCCGCAGTTACCACAACAATATAACAGAACACAGCCCCACAATAAAATATCATTATATTTATTCACTACATAAACACCCACCCCTGTGGCCCTCCCCCCATACAATACATGATTTATTCTTTTACTACGGGTTCATATCCCAGCCCCATTCGAGTCCCCAGCGGGGCTGGCGTCTCACCTGACAGACCTACAGGTACCAGGTCAACTTTGTTTCAACACAGGTTCTGGAGGCCTGTGGTGGGTCCCGCCACGCGCCATGGCCCGCCATGGCCCCTTGGGTCACCGGGGGTCACAATTGGTCCACCCTTTAGGCCCTCGGATGTATGGGAGCCCTGGGTCAACCCACCGTGTCTGCGGGCCTCAGGTGGTTCTCACGGGGGCTGGGGAACGCACAAGTGCTCACTATGGGGTCTGGCGGTGCCCCCACGGATGTGGGACCACACCCGGTTCCATCCCCGCAGAGTTCCCACCCGCGAACCACCAGCTGAAACCCGTGAGATAAACCCCGAGGATACCGCAGGTGGTCTCCAGAGGTCTCACGCGACAAGGGAACCACCCCTTAATGTAAAAAAAGAAACCATGGGCCCGCTACATTCAATACATACATCCCCCCCCCCAGGCGGAACACCTACAGTACAATAATGTTCAAATAACTTTATCCAGATAGGGATAATATATTTATTTGCCCATTATTAAACACATTAAAACTGCATATTAAATAAATAAGTACTACTGACCTCATCATACGACGCCCCCGTCCGCCGCAACATCCTTGTCTTTCCTTGCCCCACAAACTACATAGCCAATACATACCAATACATTGCAATTACATTCAGTATCAATTAACTCCCCTTAAAACACCTTATCGGATAGTAACCGCAGGTAATTAGGGGTGTAAGCCCCACTGCCCGAATACCCACACCCTTCACACACACCCATCATTTGTCAGTGGCTTCATCATGCAACTATATATCTATATATAGGTATATATGTATATAGATATATAATACAGTTATATATATATATATATCTCGTCTCTCTATCTCTCCTCTCATCTACTCTCCAACCTGATATCTCTCATCATATCCTCACCACCATAAACTCGATTATCACCCCGTTCTGTGGCTAACGAATGCTTTATATTTGTGCGACTTTCGAGATACCCTGCGCCTTCTTCCGGCGATGTACAAACATTGCTCGGCTAACAGGTCTGATACCTCTACATATATATATAAATATATATATATGACAACACAATTCACACACACACACACACCACACACACACACTTCACACACCACACACCCACTCCACACAACCACACACACACCACCCAAACACCGCAGGCACACACACACACACACACCAAGCACACACACACACACACTACTGAACCAATATACAATAAATGTAAGGGTATCAAAAACATGCTGTACTACAAATACCATTGCTCCATACATACAAACTCAAATTAAAATCAATTTCCTTTAATAATCCAATCTGATCTTCCATCAAAATCCTCAAATGCCAATCCAAAGCCCACCAGGCCAACTGAAACATTCATTTACACTTTGTAACATGATCATCCACATCTATGAAATTAATCTTTTATACAACAATATATTTTAGAATAAATATACAAATTCTTTCACATTAGGGCCTACCACCAGCATTTATAAATTATCATAGCCTTATTCACATAATTATATCATTTTTTTATAATCACATATAGTTAAGTCCTATTTGCCATAATAACATACTTTTAGTCATCTATTAATTTCAGATTTATTTGTGTCTAATTTTGGGAACCCTATATAATTGCTATCACATATTGTGCCCTCTGTCATTATATACTGTTTTAAGATTACTGAGTATAGTATCATATAATAGTACTAGTTTTTTGCATGCCCCTTAGAAAATTGGATTCCCCAGTTCTTAGGAGGCGATTTCGGCTCTGATCTTAATTACTTCTTATTTCTTTCAGCTGTAATACCACGAACCATTAGGGTATTATATGCGTAACAATATCACTCTTCCCCACTACCCTTTGAGGAAAGTCACCCGTATGTGACGAAATGGGTCAGGAGCGTCATCACGTAGAGCCGCACAGACAATACTGTACGTCATCACGGAGCTCAGGAGGAAATCCTACTTGAGCGCCGACACCCCTAGAACCGCGAGCAAGCTGTTTTTTTTCCTGGGATCTTTTGAACTTGTCTCCTAACCTCTACAAAAGCCAGGAACTCTTGCAACAGTGTTGTTTCAATCCATCTTTGGGACCGGGGTCTTCTACAGGCCATCAATTACTTACCGGATGGTGGTGATTCATGGTCACGATATGCTTTAAAACTTGTATCCTTGGTGAGTGCATTTTTTACCCCATCTTCCCCTTTTCCCCTCAATAAATTTAATTTTACGTTTTTAAACACTATGTGGTGTGCGCCTCTCTCCTAGAAGTATGTAATGTGCTATATGTATGCATCACACAGCTGTCTCTCACAATACTTACACTCCTTGTTTCCAATCCCTATCACCAGTAGTATCCCACACACTTTTTAGTTATGCTACTAACTCTCACATTTCCCTCTCACATTTCCAACACCACCCACACCATTTATATATCCGCTCCCCACTCCCCCACACCTTTTTAAGACTGTAGTATATACTGTAGTCTCCATTCATGTTAATTACACTGATCCCACATACACACTTTTCATCACTTGCTTTCAGAAACCTTTTCTTTTGACACCTCCAGCCATAAAACACATCCACACCGGGGGGTAGACCATCACAGATAACATTCCACTAGACACTGTTTATAGTAAGCTTTTTGCTTGCTTCATTCATTGTAACATCGCCGGAAGAAGAGATCAGTGTATCTCGAAAGCTCGACACAAATAAAAGCATTTCTTCCAGCCACAAGCAACGGTATCATCTATTTATTTTTTGATTATTAAGCTCGGCTAACGAACGGTCCTGATACCTCTACATGTGTTATTTATATATATATATAATATATATCATCACTGGCGACACACTTATTCGGCTCGGCTAGTCCCACGCTTCCCGGGTATACCCGGTGATTGAGGTGTTTGTGATGTTTTTCTGCCCGAGTGCATTGATTATTTTCCGGCAGGTATTGCAGCATTTTATTCCCGCTGGCTGCAATACGCACAGTACATATATATATACTGCATTACAATTCAGGAATTTATGCCATCTTGTTGACAACGCGAAGCATTGCAGCCTATTAATCCTAATCATTATCATTTAACGATCAGCCGCCCCCATCAGCCAGGCATGAACCAGGCGGGAGGCAACTGCACGGGGCTTTCCAGGGGTGAGGAGCGGCACTTCCAGTGTATCTGCCAGGTCCATACGCGGTATTTGCTCGCTAAAGTGTGTCGGTGCAGTCTATATATTATATTATTATATATATTATAGTTGCATGATGAAGCCCACTGTACAAAGTGGGGGAATGGGTGAGGGTGGGTATCGGGCCATGTGGCTTAACCCTTAATCCCTTTGCGTTATTATCTATAAGGGTTTACGGGGTTAATTGTATCTGAATGTATTGCATTATTGGCTATGTATTGGCTATGTTTTTGTGGGCAACGAAAGACAGGATGTTGTCTGTGATGTGGCTTCTTATTGATGAGTCAGTATACTTATTTTTTTTAATATGCTAGTTAATGTGGTTTAATAATGGGCAACTAATCTATTACATCACTATCTGGATATAGTTATTTTGCACATTAATTGTACTGTAGGTGTTGGGGGGGGGGGATGTATGTATGAATGTATAGGCCAGATTATAATTTTGTACATTCGGTGGTTCCTTGGTCTGCGTGAGACCTCTGTAGACCACCTGCGGTATCCCGGGTATCTCCGTGTATCAGGCTGAGGGGTGGGTGCAAACTGTGAACTGAAAGTGAATCAGAAAAGGGGAAAGGGAAACACAAAATGGATGTGCCCCCAAAAGAATTCACTTAAATGCACACCACTCAAGTGTAAAAATTAACTTTTAATAACGGAACGGACCTCAGTGCGCATGTGCAACCCTAATGTGAGGTGTCTTCATATTATATTGCTGTGCATTCAAGCCAGTACTGCGGTATTTGGAAGCTCTACAATACAGTTATTACACCATCACATGCCAGCGCTATTGTTTAGACCAATCTCCATGTAAATGTGCAGGGGGCTATATTTAGCAGCATTTAGGATTAGTTATCCTGTGGCCACCTGCCTGTATATGAATTATATATCACCACCATTTAGGTCTTAAAACCCGTTACTCTATTACTCCCATGGGTTCTCTAGAACCCTACTCATAGCATTCCTTTCTTCAACATCCCATCGTATCAATTGATACCGGGGGTAGTACGAATAATCATGACACGGTGCTTGATAGCTTACTTTAATGCTATTTACAATGACATTTCTTAATCCATCACATCACACGTTACTTGAGTTGGTAATATATGTTTTAAGGATTTATTAAAAGTTAATTTTTACACTTGGGTGGTGTGCATTTAAGTGAATTCTTTTGGGGGCACATCCATTTTGTGTTTCCCCTTCCCCTTTTCTGAGGCAATACAAGTTTGTTTAAATTATACAGCCAGGTATCAGAATTTGATGAGTAGCATCAAAATGAGTAAAATTGTGTTGTTTATTCATTTTAATGACCAGTTCCAATATATTATGCTCTCAATTCAATATGCATTATTTTAAGCAGGAACAGGTCAATGGCAAATAACCAATAATATATTTTTTGCAATGACACCAAGGGCTCTATGCACAAAGCGCCGAAAAGTTTTTTATCGCCACAAAATGCCTTTGGTACTCAGTAAGCGCCGATAATTTGCCAAAATCGGCATTTTTTGTCCCCGATAAAAAATTATCGGCAGGCGGCTGGCGATAAGCCACTTTTCGGCACCTTTCGCCACTTTTTTAAATCGGCTGTATACTAGTAGCCCCAATCCTGTTTTCGGTGCTTATCGGAGCTGATCGGCAGTCTCGAAAAGCCATTTTTTCGGCAAATCGTCCCACCAACTCAAAGTTGGCGGGTCGGTGGGGAGAAGCATCGGCAAGGGCGACACTTAGAAAAAATCAGGCCTTTTTCCTGTCTGTGATTGATGCTGGGGGTCTCCGGAGCTGATACCAGCACCGGAGCCCCCGGCATGCATCCGAGGCCGCAGACAAATGCAAGTAAGAGCCACTTTCATTACCTTAGGCGGCTAACCGCTAAGGCATGAAGGGGTTAACCACCGTGCCAGTTTTATTGTGGTTAGGGGGGTGGGTGCAAGGGGTATTTTGGCCCTTGTTGTTTGTTTAGGGTTTGCGGGGGGGTTGCGGGTGCACTTAACCCCTTCACCACCGTAGCAGTAATATACCCTAGGTCATGAGGGGTTAAGGCCTCCGCTCCCACCGCAAGCCCTAAACACCACAGTTGGGGCTAATACCCCCTTCACACACCCCCGCTACCCACAATTAAAAAATCAGCACACACAGCCCCACTAAAGAATAATAAATATATCAAATAATAAATAAATATAAATAAATATATAATATTTATATATATATATATATATTACCCAACAAACCCCTATAACCCCTAAATACACAGATATGCACATCATGATACTATAGAACCGGCGGCGGGGGCCCTCGGTGTTACCCGCAGGCCTGCAGTACCAATTTATGTGCCCCCCCCAATTAATTTCAAAACACACATACTTATAAATAATAACCCCCCGCCCCTTACACATACAGTATAGTAATGGGCACAATTACTATTATCCACAAATGGATAATAGTGAATGTGTCCATTTTAAATACATAAACACCAATCAATATATTAAATACATATAGCACTCACCCATTTCCGGCTGCCACGATGAAGGCCATCCTCATCTTCATCACCGTCCATTCCCCCCTCCGCTGCTGCAAACAGACACAGAAATAAAACATCCAATGTAATGTCCCCTAACCCCTTAATCACCATAGCGGTTATTACCGCTACAGTCATTAAGAGGTTAAACCCACCCTCCACCCACCACTCGGGAGGCCTACATACCCTCCCACACTAACCCCCACCCTGTGAGGCCTAACTAACCCTCACCCACTACCACAAGGAGGCCTACCCACATACCATAGGGGCCAATAACCCCTCCCCCCACCCGCAGTACCCACATATAACAATACACAGCCCCACAATAAATATCATTATATTTATTCATACATAACCCCCCCCTGTGCCCCCCCATAAATACATGATTTATTCTTTTACATACAGGGTTCATATCCCAGCCCCATGCAGTCCCCAGCGGGCTGGCGGGTCGCACCTGACAGACCTACAGGTACCCAACTTGTTTCACACAGGTTCTGGAGGCCTGTGGTGGGTCCCCGCCAAGCGCCATGGCCCGCCATGGCCCCTTGGGTCACCGGGGGTCACAATTGGGTCCACCCTTTAGGCCCGCGGATGTTGGGAGCCCTGGTCAGACCCACAGTGTCTGCGGGCCTCAGTGGTTCTCACGGGGTCTGGGGAACTCACAAGTGCTCACTATGGTCTGCGGTGCCCCCACGGATGTTGGGACCACCCGGTCCATCCCCGCAGGTGTCCCCCCGGAACCACCAGCCTGAAACCCGCTGAGATAACCCGAGGATACCGCAGGTGGTCTCCAGAGGTCTCACGCGACAAGAACCACCCCTTAATGTAAAAAAATAAACCTGGCCCTACATTCAATCATACATCCCCCCCCCCACAAACACCTACAGTACAATAATGTGCAAAATAACTATTATCCAGATAGGGATAATATATTTATTTGCCCATTATTAAACACATTAACTAGCATATTAAATAAATAAGTACTACTGACCTCATCATAACGCCCCCGTCCGCCGCAACATCCTTGTCTTCATTGCCCACAAAATACATATCCAATACATAGCCAATACATTGCAATTACATTCAGATATCAATTAACCCCTTAACACCCTTATCGGATATAACCGCAAAGGTAATTAGGGGTTAAGCCCCACTGGCCCGAATACCCACCCTTCACCCACTTCATTTGTCAGTGGCTTCATCATGCAACTATATATATATATATATATATTATATAGATATATAGATACGTTATATATATATATATATCTGTTATATCTATATATTAATATATTTATATATATCAAATAAACTCGATAGTATCACCGTTCTGTGGCTAACGAAATGCTTTATATTTGTGCGAACTTTCGAGATACCACTGACTCTCTCTTCTTCCGGCGATGTACAAACATTGCTCGGCTAACAGGTACTGATACCTCTACATATATATATAAATATATATATATACAACACACATCACAACACACACACACACACACACACACACACCACACACCACACACCCACCCACACAACCACACACACACACAAACACCACACACACACACACACACACCAACACACACACACACACACACTGAACCAATATACAATAAATGTAAGGGTATCAAAACATGCTGTACTACAAATACCATTTCTCCATACAGACAAACTCAAATAAAATCAATTTCCTTTAATAATCCAATCTGATCTTCCAATCAAAATCCTCAAATGCCAATCAAAAGCCACAAATGCCACTGAAAACATTGCATTTACATTGTATACATGATGCATACAATCTATGAAATTAATCTTTTATACACAATATTATTTTAGAATAAATATACAAAATTCTTTCACATTAGGGCCTGCACCATCATTTATAAATTTATCAATACATTATTAATACATAATTATATCATGTTTTATAATCACATATAGTTAAGAGTCCTATTGCACATAATAACATACTTTTATTCATCTATTAATTTCAGATTTATTGTGTCTATATTTGGGACACTATATAATTGATATCACATATTGTGCCCTCTGTCATTATATACTGTGTTAATATACTGAGTATAGTATCCATATATAGTAATAGTTTTGCATGCCCCTTAGAAAATTGATTCCCCAGTGTCATTAGGAGCGATTTCGGCTCTGATCTTAATTACCTTTCTTATTTCTTTCAGCTGTATACCACGGAACCATTAGGGTATATATATGCGGACATATCACTCTTCCCCACTACCCTTTGAGAAAGTCACCCGTATGTGACGAAATGGGTCAGGGAGCGTCATCACGTAGACGCACAGACACTACTGTACGTCATCACGGAGCGCAGGAGGAAATCTACTTGAGCGCCGGACACCACAGAGAACCGCGAGCAAAGCTGTTTTTCCTTGGGATCTTTGGAACTTGTCTCCTAACCATCTACAAAGCCAGGAACTCTTGCAACAGTGTGGTTCATCCATCTTTGGGACCGAGGGTCTTCTACAGCATCAATACAGTTACCGGATGGTGGTGATTATGGTCACGATATGCTTTTAAAACTTGTATCCTTGTGAGTGCATTTTTTACCCCCTCTTCCCCTTCCCCTCAATAAATTTACGGTTTTACACTATGGGGTGTGCGCTCTCTCCTATGAGTATGTAATGTGCTATATGTATGCACACACAGCTGTCTCTCACACATACTTACACTCCTTGTTTTCCAATCCCTATACACCAGTAGTATCCACACACACTTTTAGTTATGCTACTAACTCTCACATTTCCACACCCACCCACACCATTTATATCCGCTCCCACTCCACGCACACCTTTTGTAAAGCACTGTATATACTGTGAGCTCTCCATTCATGTTAATTTACACTGATACACATACACACTTTCATCACTTGCTTTCAGAAACCTTTTGACACCTCCAGCCATAAAACACATCCACACCGGGGGAAGGACCAGCACAGATAACATTCCAATAGACACTGTTTATAGTATAGCTTTTGCTTGCTTCATTCATTGTAACATCGCCGGAAGAAGAGATCAGTGTATCTCGAAAGCTCGCACAAATAAAAGCATTTCGTCAGCCACAGAACGGTATCATCTATTTATTTTTTGATTATTGAAGCTCGGCTAACACGGTACTGATACCTCTACATGTGTATATATATATATATATATATATATATATATACACTGGCGACACACTTTATTCGAGCTCGGCTAGTCCCACGAATTCGGGTATACCCGGGTGTATTGAGGTTTGTGACTGTTTTCTGCCCGAGTGCATTGAGTTATTTTCCGGCAGGGATTGAAGCATTTTATTCCCGCTGGCTGCAATACTGCACAGTACATATATATATACTGCATTACAATTCATGAATTTATGCCATCTGGTAGACACGCGAAGCATTGCAGCCTATTAAATCCTAATCATTATCATTTAACAGATCAGCCGCCCATCAGCCAGGCATGAACCCAGGCTGGGAAGGCAAATGCAACGGGGCTTGCCAGAGGTGAGGAGCGGCACATTCCAGGTATCTGCCAGGTACATACCGGGTATTTGCTCGAATAAAGTGTGTCGGTGCAGTATATATATATATATATATATATATATATATAGTTGCATGATGAAGCCACTGTACAAATGAATGGGTGAAGGGTGGGTATCGGGCCAGTGTGGCTTAACCCCTTAATTACCTTTGCGGTTATTATCCGATAAGGTGTTTAAGGGGTTAATTGATATCTGAATGTAATTGCAATGTATTGGCTATGTATTGGCTATGTATTTTGTGGGCAATGAAAGACAAGGATGTTGCTGGCGACGGGGGCTTCTTATTGATGAGGTCAGTAGTACTTTATTTATTTTAATATGCTAGTTAATGTGTTTAATAATGGGCAAATAATCTATTATCCCTATCTGGATAATAGTTATTTTGCACATTATTGTACTGTAGGTGTTTGGGGGGGGATGTATGTATTGAATGTATGGGCCAGGTTTATTTTTTTTACATTCAGGGTTGGTTCCTTGGTTCTGCGTGAGACCTCTGGAGACCACCTGCGGTATCCTCGGGTATCTCACGGGTTTCAGGCTGGTGGTTCCACGGGTGACACCTGCGGGGATGAACCGGTGGTCCCACATCCGTGGGGGCACCGCAGACCCATAGTGAGCACTTGTGAGTTCCCCAGACCCCCGTGAGAACCACCTGAGGCCCCGCAGACACCTGTGGGTCTGACCCAGGGCTCCCAGACATCCGCGGGCCTACAGGGTGGACCCAATTGTGACCCACGGTGACCCAAGGGGCCATGGCGGGCCATGGCGCTTGGCGGGACCCACCAACAGGCCTCCAGAACCTGTGTGAAACAAGTTGCTGGTACCCTGTAGGTCTGTCAGGTGACCCGCCAGCCCGCTGGGGACTCGCATGGGGCTGGGATATGAACCCTGTATGTAAAAGAATAAATCATGTATTTATGGGGGGGCACAGGGGGTGGGTTATGTATTGAATAAATATAATGATATTTATTGTGGGGCTGTGTATTGTTTATATTGTGGGTACTGCGGGTGGGGGGAGGGGTTATTGGCCCCTATGGTATGTGGGTAGGCCTCCCTTGTGGGTAGTGGGTGAGGGTAGTTAGGCCTCACAGGGTGGGGGTTTAGTGTGGGAGGGTATGTAGGCCTCCCGAGTGGTGGGTGAGGGTGGGTTAACCTCTTAATGACTGTAGCGGTTAATAACCGCTATGGTGATTAAGGGGTTAGGGGACATTACATTGGATGTTTTCATTCTTGTGTCTGTTTTGCAGCAGCGGAGGGGGAATGGACGGTGATGAAGATGAGGATGGCCTTCATCGTGGCAGCCGGAAATGGGTGAGTGCTATATGTATTTAATATATTGATTGGTGTTTATGTATTTAAAATGGACACATTCACTATTATCCATTTGTGGATAATAGTAATTGTGCCCATTACTATACTGTATGTGTTAAGGGCGGGGGGTTATTTATTTATAAGTATGTATGTGTTTTGAAATTAATTTGGGGGGGGCACATAATTGGTACTGCAGGCCTGCGGGTAACACCCGAGGGCCCCCGCCGGCCTATAGTATCATTGATGTGCATATCTGTGTATGTTAGGGGTTATAGGGGTTGTTGGGGTAATATATATATATATATATAAATATTTATATATTTATTTATATTTATTTATTTATTTAGATATATTTATTTATTTCTTTAGTGTGGGGCTGTTGTGTGTGATTTTTTTAATTGTGGGTAGCGGGTGTGTGTGAAGGGGGTATTAGCCCCAACTGTGGTTGTTTAGGGCTTGCGGGTGGGTAGCGGGAGGCCTTAACCCCTTCATGACCCTAGCGGTATTAACTGCTACGGTCGTGAAGGGGTTAAGTGCACCCGCAACCCCCCCGCAAACCCTAAACAAACAACAAGGGCCAAATACCCCCTTCACCCACCCCCACTAACCACAATAAACCTGGCACGGCTGGTTAACCCCTTCATTGCCTTAGCGGTTAGCCGCTAAGGTAATGAAGTTGGCTTTACTTGCATTTTTCCTGCCTCGGATGCATGCCGGGGGGCTCCGGTGCTGGTATCAGCTCCGGAGACCCCCAGCATCAATCAAGCCACTGTACAAATGAATGGGTGAAGGGTGGGTATCGGGCCAGTGTGGCTTAACCCTTAATTACCTTTGCGGTTATTATCTGATAAGGTGTTTAAGGGGTTAATTGATATCTGAATGTAATTGCAATGTATTGGCTATGTATTGGCTATGTATTTTGTGGGCAACGAAAGACAAGGATGTTGTTGGTGATGTGGGCTTCTTATTGATGAGGTCAGTAGTACTTTATTTTTTTTAATATGCTAGTTAATGTGTTTAATAATGGGCAAATAATCTATTATCCCTATCTGGATAATAGTTATTTTGCACATTATTGTACTGTAGGTGTTGGGGGGGGGGGATGTATGTATTGAATGTATAGGCCAGATTTAATTTTTTACATTCAGGGTTGGTTCCTTGGTTCTGCGTGAGACCTCTGGAGACCACCTGCGGTATCCTCGGGTATCTCACGGGTATCAGGCTGGTGGTTCCACGGGTGACACCTGCGGGGATGAACCGGTGGTCCCACATCTGTGGGGGCACCACGGACCCATAGTCTGCAGGGAAGAACCGGTGGTCCCACATCCGTGGGGGCACCGCTGACCCGTAGTCTGCGGGGATGAACCGGTGGTCCCACATCCGTGGGGGCACCGCGGACCCATCGTGAGTTCCCCAGACCCCCGTGAGAACCACCCGAGGCCCTGCAGACACCAGTGGGTCTGACCCGGGGCACCCAGACATCTGTGGGCCTACCGCGTGGACCCAATTGTGGCCAACGGTGACTCAAGGAGACCACCTTGGGGGCCATGGCACTTGGCGGGACCCACCAACAGGCATCCAGAACCTGTGTGAAACAAGTTGCTGGTACCCTGTAGGTCTGTCAGGTGACCCGCCAGCCCACCGGGGACTCGCGTGGGGCTGGGGTATGAACCCTGTATGTAAAAGCATAAATCATGTATTTATGGGGGGGCACAGGGGGTGGGTAATGTATTTAATAAATAGAATGATGCTTATTGTGGGGCAGTGTATTGTTTTTATTGTGGGTACTGGGGGTGGGGGGAGGTTTTATTGGCCCCAAGGGTATGTGGGTAGGCCTCCCTTGTGGGTAGTGGGTGAGGGTGGTTAGGCCTCACGGGGTGGGGGGTTAGTGTGGGAGGGTATGTAGGCCTCCCGAGTGGTGGGTGAGGGTGGGTTAACCCCTTAATGACTGTAGCGGTTATTTACCGCTATGGTGATTAAGGGGTTAGAGGACATTACATTGGATGTTTTTATTCTTGTGTCTGTTTTGCAGCAGCAGAGGGGGCATGGCCAGGATGAAGATGAGGATGGCCTTCATCGTGGCAGCCGGAAATGGGTGAGTGCTATATGTATTTAATGTATTGATTGGTGTTTATGTATTTTAAATACACAGGGGGTGTATGTTGTTTATTGCAATGTTTATTGGGGCAAATATCCCCAATAAACATGATATTCTGCCTTAACCCCTTCATTGCCTTAGCGGCTATCCGCTATGGTAATGAAGCAGCATTTATGTATTTTAATAATATTGTGCGGAAGCAAGGGGTCTCCTGAGCTGAACCGTTTTGATTTGTGGCTCAGAGACCCCCTGCTTCCCGAGTTACAGGCCCCGGTTTGGGGCATCGGTTACAGTGTCGCCACCATATTTATAGTGGGCACGGCGCAAATGGGATGCTATAAAGATGGCGGCGACACTGCCACCCGATGACACATACCGGGGCCTGTAACTCGGGAAGAAGGGGGTCCCTGGTCCACAAAGCAATGCGGTTCAGCTCAGGGGACCCCCTGCTCACAGTACACTATTATTAAAAATACATTCATGCTGCTTCGTTACCATAGCACATAGCCGCAAAGGTAGGAATGATTGTTTATTTATATATGTGTTTTACTCATAGTGTAGATGTGCAGAGGGTCTCCGGAGCTGAACCTCTTTGGGTTTAGGTCCGGGGACCCCCTGCTTCCGAGATACAGGCCTGTATCTCGGGAAGCAGGGGGTCCCCAGACCTGAAACCAATGCGGTTCAGCTCCGGAGACCCCCTGCACATGTACACTATCAGTAAAAGTTGTTTTGAAATGTTTTTATTTTGCCGATGTTTGCGCATAGAGAGAGCGGCGGGTCTCTCTCTGCTGCAAACACATATCGGCAGAAACGGCCTATCGCCAGGTTATCGGGAGCCAGGTTTTTTTATCACCGGCTCATCGGCATTTTGCTTTCGCAGAGATTCGGCAGGGATCGGCATGGATTCGGCCCTTACTGAATACTGCGAGGGCAAATCGCCAAAATCATGCCTATCGGCAACACTTGCCGAAGAGATTTTTTCGGCGCTTAGTGCATGAGGCCCCAAATGTTTTACCTATCACAGTTTGATGACCAGGCCATAATGGTTTATATATTGGCCCCTCTCAATTATATTATAGTCTATCATCTTTTTTGTAGCACGTGTGCAAAGTTTGAAGATATTCGGATATTTAAAATATATTAAATAATAGCCAATTTGTTAAAATACAAGGAAAGACATTTTTTTCCAATTTACAATACGCCTAAAGATAGGTTTCGGTTTAGAACATAGCAGCTAATTTGAAATTGTTGCTACTGTACATTTGTAAATCTCCATATTTGGAGACAGCAAAGAGTAATTTGACACTTGACTCACTGATTTTAACAGTGTGCAAAAACAAATAATTTTGAGTGATTCAACTTACTCCAAGGGTAACACCTTTTGTGCTTTGGTTCCTGTGAATGATGATACTGTAAGAAAGAATCATGAATGTGATCCTTCAGCCTAGATTCCGCGAGAGAAGTTTTCAATGCAATAAATCTTGACGGTTACAAGGAGAGTCTTTTTATTCAGGTTCTGTGTCTTTTCTCACAGTATGTTCCTTCTGTGATTTATATAGCGGATTTGCACAATGGTCAATAATGTCTTCAATTATTTATACTTTATATGTAATTTCGAAAGCTAGTCATTCAAAAACTTTTGACTGCATATGCATTCAGAATTGTATTTATTTATCAAATGTTTTAAAGAAAACAATACATTGAGAGTTATCTCTAGTTTTCAGCTATGTCCTGGGCACAGAATTGTGATGACAATACATGGTTACATTAAATGAACCAAGGTTATACATTCATTTTACAGACATTTCAGGACAGTTAGAGATAAGAAAATTATTGGTTTATGTAACAATTACAGACAAGATAAAAATGTGAGACAGCGGAAATCTTGAAATGACTTAAACTAGAGGCGGTTCGGAGAGTCTATGGTAGGTTTTTCCAGTTGTGAGGTACACGGTAAGAGAAGAAAGAGCATTTGGATTCTTTGTTGAACCTTGGGACCATTAACTGTCTTTTGAAGACAGATCTCAGGTGCTAAGTGCAGTGTGTGAGCAGGGTAAGGAGCTTGTTCAGATAGGCGTGTAGCATGCCCAGAAAGTATTTGAAGGCAAGACAAGAAAAAATTACTTTGCGTCTGAACTCAAGGGATATCCAATCTAATTCTTGGAGCCTTTCTCAGTGATGTGTGCTGTAGTTACTGTATATTGTAGTAAAAAGCAACATATTGAGTTGTAGAGGGTGTCTAGTTTGCTAAAGTGTGTTTGGTGTGCTGTACAATATACTATGTCCTTTTAGTCTATAATTGGCACTAATATCTGCTGTGCAATGTGCTTTCTGACCAGCGGGTTTAGGGAGAACTTGTTCCTATAAAGTACACCTAATCTGGCCTGGGTTTGGGATAGCAGAGTATCAATATGCCACTCAAATGTTAAATGTATGTATGTCTTTATTTATATAGCGCCATTAATGTACATAGCGCTTTACAGTAGTAATACACGTGACAATCATATAAATAACAAATAATACAAATAACAGATCAGGGGAATAAATGCTTCAGACATAAAAGTGACATTTAGGAAGAGGAGTCCCTGCTCCAAAGAGCTTACAATCTAATTGGTAGGTAGTAACAACATACAGAGACATCAGGATGGTATTCTGATAAGTGAGTCTGCAGGGTGCCAAGCTTTATGTATCGTGTATAGTATTAGCCCAGGTGCTGCTCATATGCTTCTTTAAGCAAGTGTGTCTTAATATGGGTCTTAAAGGTAATAGAGAGGGTGCTAGTCTGGTTTTGAGTGGATGGGCCTTGGGGTACCCCCACAGAGAGATTGATAGAGGAGGAGTGTTAGCAGAAGAGACGCTGAAAGTACGATGGGAGAGGTAAGAGGAGATCCAGTATAGAGCTTTGTTATGAATACCAAGAGTATGGAGAATGTGAAGGAAAAGAGGGTGGTCCATGGTGTAAAATGCTGCAGAGAATTCAAGTAGTATGAGCAGAGTGTAATGACCTCTGTCTTTGGCAGCATGGAGGTCATTAGTTATTTTAGTGAGGGCTGTTTCAGTGGAGTGAGCAGTGCGGAAGCCAGATTGTAGAGGGTCTAGGAGAGAATAGGTGTTAAGAAAGTGGAGCAGGCGAGAGAATACAAGACGTTCAAGGAGTTTAGAGGCAAAAGGCAGGAGGGAGACAGGTTGATAGTTAGAAATACAGATAGGGTCAAGCTTGCTGTGTTTGAGTAATGGAATAACTGTTAAATGGGAGACAAGTCATACTGTATGCCCAGATACTTAAAACTAGTGATAGGGCTAGAATGGTGTTAGAGTTGGTTCTGATCTGGAGCTCTATCATTGATAGCTTTAGAAATGTAACTTTAGACCCAAATACCTGGTACAGGTAAGGGCTGTGTACATATAATATTTTATCATCTGCATAAATGTGCATTGAAGCTGCCTTACAAGCTATAGATAGCTCATTAATGAAGACTGAAAAGAATAGGAGCCCCAGAACAGAGGCTTGTGGAACCCAAGTTGGCACATGTCAAAGGGAACATTTATAAGGGACTGAAAGATTTATACAGGAGTTAGACAAGAGGTAGACCTCAGTCTGTCTTGATCTTCCAGCAGCTTTATCTGTTTGAGGATATTATTGGAAAGCTGTTGGTAAGATCACTACTGCTTGTAGGCCTCCATCATTTAACGTCCCCCTAACCTACTACAGTCTTCCCCAAAACTCCTCCTCATCCACTCACTCATCACATGATACTCCCATCCTCTGACTATGAATACCCCTTCCCACTTCAACCCCTTTCAACACACCGTGACACTGCCTAAGGCCGCGATTATA
Organism: Ascaphus truei; assembly: GCA_036426205.1. Lineage (NCBI taxonomy): Eukaryota > Metazoa > Chordata > Amphibia > Anura > Ascaphidae > Ascaphus > Ascaphus truei. Next base: position 213,390,581 of record CM071570.1, read on the forward strand.
GTGCGGCCGTGACTTCGAGCGCCGCAAACACAAATGTGTATTCCTCAATGAGGCCACCCATAGTGCCCGCAAGTGCGCAGAGCAACCACGCGTGCTTATTTTGAAAATACAATTCAAATTGTTGTTTTTATTGCGCAACTACCGCGTCACAGCTTTATCACAGGAGTGGTTCAGCCAAGGAGGGCGAAACAGCCGCATGACATGTCCACCATGCCTCCCGATCACCTCACAATAGCCTCCAGCCTAGTGTATGTTTTGCGTGTGACGTCACGCGGTCACCCGCGCATACACTATAATCGCTGCCTTATGCAGCAAGCTTCTGACAGCAGCCAAAGGGCACACACCACATGCTGTTTGTGCACTGCACAAGCCAGCTGGATACACTACAGTCTCATATTAAGTAATTAATTCAGCCACCTCTCAGCTTTGAACTACCAGCTCTCCCACTTTCACTTTGCCTCTAGCTCCCACACTTTTACCCACAAACCATCTGGCTTAATGTCCCATTTTTTACTCTCATCTCCCTCACTTTGCAGCTATCAACCCTCAACCCCTTCTACTTCTCACATCATACCCCACCTCCCCAAACACTAAAAAAAAACCTATCCTTCTCTCTCTTCCTATGTCACTAATATGTCTACTCTATGGCAACATGTATCCCAATCCTAGCCCAGCCACATACCAAACCTATCACATCCCACACCCTGCCCCAAATCCCCCTTCTCACCACACACTGCTAACCACTCCAACCTCATCCCCATTACAACTCTCCCTTCCCTTTTCCTGTTGTCTATGGAATGCTCAATCTGTCTGAAACAAACTCACTGCAATACATCACCTGTTCATTTCGAACTCTCTCAACCTCCAAGCCATTACAGAAACCTGGCTCATCCCCACAGACACGCCTCTTCTGTTGCACTCTCCTAGGTTGGTCTCTCCCTCAGACACCCCCACCCCCCCCCGACCAGTGAGTAGACAGAAGGCAGAGGAGTTGGTTGATTCTATACCATGGTAAGATTAGCCATAAATAGGGATTGGTCAAAGTTTCTAAATGTTCTAGTGAGTAGAACTCACAGCACACTATTGCATGGTCACTGAAAATGTCAAGTAGGATACCAGAGGATTGGATTCTGTTGGGACAAGAATATAGAATGCAATCTACTGTAGCAAGGAATGTTTGAAAACTGTTAGGTTTGTGGGTCGGAATATTAGTTGGGTTAAATATAGTGGCTTGAATTGTGTCCAGATCTCTTTAGGATCAAACTAATTGAGGTTGAAGTCCCCAAGAATTAACAGCTCACTCTTCCCATACAGAGCGGAAATTGTGTCAAGAAAATGAATGATATCAGTCAGGGATTGTAGTGGGGCCATAGGGAGGTGGTAGATGCCAGAAATAAGAATAGGCTTAGAGAAGGGAAGGCAAATTTTACAAACTAGGATTTCAAAACAGGATGGGCTTGGGGGCAATTTAGCAGCATAAATTGTAATGAATCTTCAATGTAAAATAACACCCCTTCTCCACTCTTTGACCTATGTTTCCTAAAATTGAGTATCCCGGAACCGAGAAGTTCTTAAGTTAGCAATGTTTCGGTGAGAATTATGGCTTTAGGCTTATGCAAAGGGCACCATGCCCTTATTTCATCCAGTTTGGGTTGCAGGCTTTGAATATTTATATGGGCGACAGAGAGCCCTTTTTGGAATTTGAAAGGGGCATTATTAGGGGTATGGGACAAAGTTGAAAAGGGAGGGCCTGGGTTGAGTTCAATATCCTCTGAGAGAGAGTAATATAATTATTCATTTAAACATTTTTTTTGCAGGCTGCAATGTTTGCATAGGTGTTAGAATGAGTGGTACTAGGTGTATTGGTTTTCAGAGCTCTCCACCAACATTCAGTAGACCCATAACGAAGCAACCAGAAGATGTTGTGAAACATGTACTGTAGGGTGAAGTGGATTTTGGGGTTGCTGCCAAAAACACAACAAGCCTTCAGTGGCACTAGCCTGAGTTTCCATAGAGACCCCATGACATCAGCTGGAAGAGCGTGAGAGATATGGCGCCTCAGCACGAGGGAGGAAGGGTGAATAGAGAATGCCAGCCGAGCAATACTGGACTCACCATGGACTCAACCTTGAACACTGCAGTGTGCAGTTTTTTCATCAAACGCGTAAAAGTATGAGTAATTTGTGAGAGCAATACCTGTTTTTGTTGTTGTTTATTCAATTTCCAAACGTATTACACTATATAAGTTTAATTTCACCTATGTGGGGAGTGATTCTGCAAGCAAGCTAGCAAAGCTGCAGTGTCCAAATCAAAGAAAGTGGAGATAGTGAAAGCGCTATAAATATATTCCTGCATGCTTGGTTTAAGACATACAAAATCTGTTGAGTGAGGAGATTTAATTGGAATTCATATCTGTATGGGACGCTCAACGCTATGTTTTTCTTATATTTTTTAGGTTTATTTTATCATATGTATGTAAGTATCAAATAATCAGTATCAATAATCAATAATCCAATATTTAGGACAAACTTGCGTCAGGGAGAACTACAACATTCAAGGTCTTAGTGACGGATTTAGAGCGAATCCCAGTTTTTCATGCAGCAAGTACTTTACAGAGACTATTTGAAGTACACAAATGTATTATATTTGTCATTTCTTCTATCATTTGTTGATGTTATCTTGAGCACAGTAGGTATTACTACCACTGGGTGCTTGCGTAGGTCTTTTTGGTAGAGCGCTATAAGTGTACTGTATATCACATTTCTCTATTAATATTCAGTAGATAATGAAAGGCTTTTGAGTAGACCAGGCTGTATGATTACATTGGGTGTGAGCAAGGAGGTAAAAGTTTTTAGTGGTTAGAGAAAGTGACGTTTACATGAGACACATTAAAGAACAGAATTCAGGTAAGTAGCAGGTTCAACAAATAATGTAAAACAAATATAATCACTGCGCTTCTCCATGTAAAGAGCATGCAGCTAGTGAAGGAAATGGCCATACAAATGTGCAAAACAGAAAGTGAATCCCTGCGCTTCTCCCATAGGGATAGCAATCAATGGGGAATATATATATATATTCCCCATTGATTGCTATCCCTATGGGAGAAGCGCAGGGATTCACTTTCTGTTTTGCACATAAGTAGCAGGTTCATTATCAGAAATATAGATAAAAAAGACAAGGCTGTGTACCTTACTTAAGTAGAGTTGAAAGTGTTGAAATACATGGTCACAAGACTGTCTTTAGAGGTAACTAGTTTATATCAAATTGTTGAATCAGGAATACTAGGATCCATTGCAATCTACTGCCAAACTCCTGTGCAACTCTTGTCCTACCTTATAAATGTTCCCTTGGAAATGTGCCCACTTTAAATGTGCATGCCACTCGCTTTTCTTTCCACATAATAGTTGCTATTTTATACTGCTAAACTATCACATAACTTCCCAAATAAAACTGCCTAATTGTATTAAAAACTGGACAATTGGCAGACAATTTCAGATAATATCACACTAACCCGCAACATACATTTCTTGAGCATACCAGATTTAGAAAAGAAAGCAGTTAAGGAAGGGGGAAGGGGGTCTACTGAGCAGATGATTCAAATTAGGTATATTAAGTTTGTACAAGATTTAGAAAATAAAGCAGTTCAGAATGCAGCAATTGAACAAAATAATATAAATACTAAATATACAGTAGGCACATACTATTTTATAATAATATACATACTGTAGAATGATACATAATTATACATGTTTTGTAAAACACAATTTTTAAATTGAGCTTTAATAATTCAATTTAAACAATGTACTTAGGAGTAATTTGTGTACCAAATATCCTAGACCTTCTTTATATGCAGATGTAGTTAGACTTAGCGTGGTACGAAAGACAGTATCTGCCGTGGTTGCGCTGCAGGATTTAATGCTGCGATGTTAAGACCCCTACAATCAAATGACAGTGGGTGGCCGCTGCTTTAAAGACCGTTAGTTTAGCTACATCTGAACAATATTCTCCAGTTCTATGATCAGAAATAAAAACTCACTGATTCCTCCATTACAAGACAAAGGAATAATTATATTACCATATTTAACTAAGACTGGTGAGATACAATATTAGATTCATGTTTAATCCTTTCAGTTCTATGTACTTGCCAAACTCGAGACACATCAATTCAAGCTCATTTATACAAGACACCTCACACTTTCTCAGAAAGCTTGAACTGGTCCCTAGATTTTTTATGGAGGTAACTTTGGTGACTCTTGACATCAATAGCCTATACACCTCAATCCTACACAGTGAGGGGATTGAGGCTGTCAAGACTTCACTGGACCATGCTGAACTGTTCACTCCTAGAGAACGCATGTTTGCATTGGATCTTCTTGGTATTATCTTGAAAGACATATAGAACACCCACAAGCTCATATTGAACCCCCAAAATAGCCACAACATATATATAAGAGCGTATAAGTGTCACAGAGGAGTGCTACTGAGCATGGCAATATACATTTAAAACCAGAGACGAACATAAAACACAGAAAGAGCTCAATGCACATCCAGCGAAACTTTATACACCCCCTCCCACTTTTAAATGGTTAAAAGCTCACTCCATAGCATCTCCCACTCTCAGGGGAACTTGCCTGCTTGCAGTGTGATTGGGACAAATCTAATACAGAGTGCTTTTCCTGGTAATGTACAGGTTAATAAAAGCTTCAATCAGACTTAGAACTTTGCAACTAATTATGACAGATTTATATAAATCATTCTTCCTGTCAATGCACAGGTTATTAAGAATTTACATTAGTGTAGGGACCCTTGAGATTTGGTCTGCCGTGCAGTGGCTCAGGGGCTTACAACAATTTGGCCAAAATGTTAAACTAAAAGACCATTTTATTTAATAGATATCAATACATGTATATTTAGGCACTGTACTATGTATAAAGTTTCGCTGGATGTGCATTGAACTCTGTCTGTGTTTCATGTTCGTCTCTGGTTTTAAATATTATCTTGAAAGAGAACATTTTCCTCTTTGAAGATACATTCTACATTCAAACTCAGGGCACAGCAATGGGGTCTAATGTTGCACCCACATACGCCAACATTTTTATGAATCGCTTTGAAGACGATTATGTTTCCTGTCATCCGCTATTCTTGGCATGTGGGCATATGTGGGTGCCATATATAGATGCTATCTTCTTGATTTGGATGGGCACAGGGGAGGATCTTAGTACATTTATTGAAGAAATTGACAACATTCATAGGACCATTGGTTTTACACCTGTCATCAACAAAAATGCAATTAACTTTTTAGACTCAACCATCAGAGTGGTTGATCAAAAACTGGAGTCAGACATCTATACGAAAGAGACTGATAGGAATTTACTCAATTTCAACAGCTTCCATCCACCTGGTACTATTAGAAGTATACCTTACAGTCAGTTCTTAAGGGCCAGAAAGATAATCAGTACTCCCAATACAGTAGCTAATAGCTTACACACTATGCAAGAAATATTCAAGATGTAAGGCTACCCCGAAACACTTCTCTGTGATCAGCGCAATATGGCTGAGACCCCTGGGAGATCCACACTTCTTCACAAAGGGCCACCGACTGGATCAAGCAGAGATTTCTCTATTCCCTTTTTTTCCACGTTTACTACCCTGAGTGGGCGCATCGCAAACATTATTCTCAGACACTGGTATTTACTTGGCACAAATCCTCTTTTAGCACCCACACTGACCTACAAACTATTGTTTTCGTATAAACGCGGCAAAAATCTAAGAGATAAATTGATCAAACAAAAATAGGAAAAAGGCAGAGCACTGCCACAAATCAGGAGGAGGCCCAGATATAAAAATAAAAATTATTTATTGAATGAACGGATCATGACAGACCCCTAATGGTAGCAACAACGCAATGCACCTATGCGTTTCGGGCAACACGCCCTTTATTAACACCTTGATAAAGGGCGTGTTGCCCGAAACGCGTTGCATTGTTGCTACCTGGGGGGTCTGTCATGATCCGTTCATTCAATAAATAATTTTTATGTGAGGGCCTCCTCCTGATATTTGGCAGTGCTCTGCCTTTTTCCTATTTTTATTTGCTCACCTCATTGGGTGGATTCAGCACGCCGTTTGGAACCCGCATTCTGGACGACAATGGAGCACTATGGAATTGACAGAGTGAGTTATTCCTGTTTCTTTATGCTTCATGTCAGCTATATATGGGACATAATCTGTATTTATAGATATGTGCTTGTTAGCACTAGGTACTGGTTCCCCAATCCCTGTTAAGGGATGCTGATATAAAAATCTATTACTCATTGGAGTGGTCCTAGCGGAGAATGTCATATGTTATAGGAATACAATTAACCCTTGAAGCACCGGCTGTACCTACAGTATCTCGATAAATTGATCAAAGCTGATATTGGAGGTACCTCACAGTTTCAAACATTTCTTGGTACTCTGAGAAAAGGATGATATCGTTGCTGCATTTGCAGCCAATGTAACAGCATACAGGAAGGCAGTCATTTCTCCAATCCACGCTCAGGACGTACATTCAACATCAATAATTTCTATACTTGTCTATCAACAAATGTGATTTATCTCATTAAATGCCCATGTGGGATAGGGTACGTGGGGGAGACAACACAATCTGTAAAGGACATGATCCGACAGCACAAGGCAGCTATCCGTAGATGTGATCAGGATGCTCCAGTGACACACCCCTTCACACAGGCTGGTCACAATGCAAATCAATTACGGTTCCAGGTCATTGATGGTGTAACAAAGAGCAGATGAGGTGGTAACATTAACGTGTTACTATTACAAAAGGAGAATCAATGGATATGGCGTTTGGGTACTATGACTCCGGAGAGTATGAATAAAGATCTTGATCCGAGCGGTTATTTCTAATTTTGCTCTACCATACTGTACTTTGGTTGACATATCTACCTCTGCGTTTCAAATCCGCCTTGATTGCGGTTTTGTCCCAATACATTTGTCCAGTTACTCCTGCTAATTACATCCTTATCTCTCTCCACACCCTGCCCATCTCTCTGTTTTGACTTTATAGCCACACATGTTGAAGTCTGTGACCCACACCGGTTCTGCTCCTCACCATCACTGAGTACTGTGCTTAGTCCTGAACCACCTATGTCTCCTTCACCTCTGCCATCCATCCTAGTAGAATATCTGTAGCATTTGCAACATGGACTGTTGACCCAGTACCTTTGATCTCAGCTCAGTTCTGATCAGGTTCCCCTACTTTGGGTGTATCTACACTTTTCTACACTGACCCTAACCAGGTCTGACCTGTTGTAATTGATTGTGCTGTACATGGCTTAAATTTCAAATATTTGTATGTATTTACATATTTTTAGGGTGCTTTAACTTTATTGTGTCATGTTTTATTTCTTCACATATACACTTTGTTCACCTGATGGTACCCCGCCGGCTGTCACTCATGCTATGGGGATTTGTGGACATGTGATCCGCTGCACAGAGATTCAGTGCCCTCTGGAGATGACGTTGGGTTACTATGGCAATGGAATTGCTAAGCATCATGTAGATCAATGCGCATGCATGCCCTATGATGTTTCAGCCACGTTGGAGGTTGAGGACCAATCAGGATCACTTCCTGGTTCTCAGCCAATCACTGGATAACATGACGTCAACGCCAGGAAGTACTTCAGAGTGCTTTAGGGGATCGTTCAGACAGCATCTTAATCACCCCCTATGGAGAAACTGAGAAGGAGGCACGCCACTGATGGATTTCGGATAAGCCTGGAGACACATCCCATTTTGCTGTTGACTTATACTGGTCGATAGAGAACTCTATTATTGACTCTCTGGACTTAGTGTCTTGGGCATTGTCAGGACTTTCTCTATGCTTACACAATAGACTCATTGACTAAGTGTTTCTGTCAGGGATAGTGTAGTGTCATATATATGGGATATTTTAGCTCAACATATTTCCTGGACAGGCCTTTATGGAACTTGAGTCAGAAGCTCAACATCCCTGACAACACTACCATAGGTGTTATATTCATTTATTGCATCTCCATTTTGAGTGACATTCACTTTCTCATTATTTGCATCCGGTTGTTCAATTTTTCATAGGAAGCTTTTTAACAGGGTTAAAGGAAAGTACCATTGGACACTTTATTTGCCCTTTGGGAACGGGCCTGAAGAATTATATATATATATAAATATATTCAGTGGTTGACAAATCACCAAAAAATCTACTCGCCACACAAAAAAATCTACTCGCCACCTAGTACCAAACGTGTGCTGCTTGGGCCAATATTTACTCGCCCGGGAGTTAAATCCACTCGCCCGGGGCGAGCAAATGTATAGGTTTGTCAAACACTGAATATATATATATAATATATAATATAATATAATGAGGGTAGCATTATTCTAGGGATTATAGGGAGAGAGATATGGGGTATTTTATACTCAGGCTCATTTGGTTTTAAAATCCTTCTCTCTCTCCCAGCCTTAAATGTCACAAAAGATGAAGAGTTGGAGATTAGACACCCACAAAAGGTAAACCTCTTTGAAGGGATGTAATATTGGCAGTTGGTAACACATTGGTTTGTTTTGCCTTTTTATTTTATGAAACTATCTGCATATATATTGTATGTTTTTGTAACATTTCTTTACTGTAAGCAAGCACTGTTCACTTTCATATATTAAATCTAACATTTCAAAATTACTGTCTTTGGGCTCTAATTGAACTTAGTATCTTTTAGAAGAGATTAACTGCAGTTTGACACATTTTGCTACATTGGGTTTTTGTGTTAAGTTAATATGTTTCTAGTATCAGGGAACCAAAGACTTTGGCGGATAAAACCTTATATTAGTCTTAGTGGTGATAGCGTAATTGTCATGATTCCTTCCCGCAGTACACTTCAGCAACCTGTAGGATCACACAGAGGAGTTAGGTTCTGACTATCTGTTAGAACTAGAATAGTTAATGAGGCCAGCTGCTATCCTAGATTGGCTATAAAATCCCACCCCTCCTGCTTGGTCCTTGCTTGTCAAACATTCTGTTTTACAGGTCAGGAGTCACATTATTTTTTCCTAGTGCTGCATGTTTCCCAGTTCCTCTTCATTCTGGCTCTAGTTTTACTGACATTATACTGTAGTACTGATGCAGCGGCCGTTATTTAAACACTTCACGCGTCATGTCCATCGGAATCCCGATTTGAAACCGCGGGATGAATTCCAGCCTTCCTGCACTAAGATGTGAGCGCGGCGAGTGCAGAAAAAACGAATTTTAGTGTTCTGGCTTTTAAAAACATGAAATTGACACAGTTACACAGTAGCACAGTACTGTACACATTACAATTCATCCATTTTATTGTAAACGAAGAAACAGAATCCATGAAATTCAAACAAAACATCGCGATAAGCGCGGGTGCCTGGGGCGATTGGCCGCGTTCATGCTGCGTGGGGAACAGCAGAGAACTCAAAATCGGCGCCGTGATGTGTTCGAATATCGGCCGCTGCATCAGTATATGCATGTATTTTGTTATGTTTTCTCTTAGCACTATTGTCTCTTGTTTATTATTTAAACACCATAGGTTTTTGGTGCAGCTCTGCACATTATTGCAAACTTCATTTTGTTTTCACATTCTAGTTGTTTTTTGTGATATAGTAAACAGTTTTTATACATACTGTATAGTATTTCCGAGTCCTGTCTTTTGTACCTCCACGGTTTCCATAAATCATGATAGTAAATAAGGTGTTGTGTGGTTTTTGGTGAGTTATTGCTTATTCTTGGTGCCCTATCAGAAGGAAAGTAAGTCAGCTGGATGTTTGAAGCCCGTTCCCATTCACAGTCAGGTGCACACAGTACTTAATGAGAAAATGTTTTCTTCATAATAAATAATAATGCACATAGTAAACATATATTTTGTGCAGTATTACTAAAGGATGAAAAACCGTGATGGTTTCAAGCAAAGTAACAGAGAATAACATTGTTAATATACAGGTATGTTAGTTGTCCTAGTGTTATACACTATACAAAGTAAATGAGTACTTCAGTATTAGGTGATACATTTTTTGTTATTTGGACCAACAATAGATATTATATGTTGCCCCCTTTCCCTTTCCCTATGACTAGGGGAACTACATGTGCTGGGAGCCTGGGGTGAACTCTTTCTCCTCTCGGTACATCGCCTCCACCTATGAAGGATCCCAGTGTGGGTGGGATAACCCCTCACAGGAACCAATGAAGCAAAGAACAATACACACAGTTATATACTTAAGATTTACTGACACGCGCACATGTAATAACATAAAATACACACACAATATATCACACTAATATCCAACACCAAGAGTGAGTCCCCCAAAGTTCTGAGGGTGCCCTGGGCACCTGTAACCCGATGTCCACATGAGCAGGCCAACCCAAATGTGAGGTAGCACTACCCCTCTTGTGTTGTGGTGGGGCACGGTGGGTACCTTCTTGGCTATGACCAGGGTATATGGAAATCCGGGGTTCGCAGGGCAGCAGGGTGATCCCACGATGCGAGGTCTGCAAAATCCCCTCTCGCCTTACAAGTGATGATCCGCCTCAGGATCCAACAGGAGTGTCTCCCATAAAGTCTTTATGGCACTGGTCTGATCCCAGGCCGCAGGTCACCGCGTGGCCGTCCATCACCTGTGCAATACTAATACAGCAGTAATAAGGGCAGCGTCCCTATCTGGGGCCTTCCCTGAGGTACTGTGACTCAGGGCCTAGCTGGGGCCTACATGGCAATACCGGCCAAGTCCAGAGCACTGCTTCCTGGACACTACCTGCTCCATTGACTCCCTCTGTAGCACTGGCGCACCGTCTCAGTTCGCGCCAAAACTATATCCTGCTTCCCTGCTCTGCCTCAGCCCCATTGGAGGAGCTGCCCCATGTGTTCCCTTCTACTGGAGGACTCTGGGACATGTAGCCCCTTGCGGAGCCTGTTTTGAGATGGCCGTCGTACCTAACAGAATGCACATGCACGGCACATTGTATTGTGCATGCGTGAGCACAAAATGGCAGCGCCCGCATTCCGGGTCCGCTGCAGAGCTCCAGCGGCTGAAGTGCATAGAGCAGCAGCTACCCCTCACCGGAGGTTAGGAGGGGGGCTAGGCTTCATCCTCCCCCTGGTGGAGAATCCAACATCCCTTTTTGGGAACAACACACACAGTTTATATAATAAAAAATGCAGTGCATCATTACAACTTTACTGGTGTAACAACTCTAAACAAGGTTGAACAGTTCATTGAGCATGGCCATAACAGAAGCGAACCTGCTCCAAGATAGCCGCTGAGACACATACAGTAGTGAGGTGCCCCTAATGAATCAAATGCCACTAGAGTTGGAGAGTGTCACTCTGACTCCTGCGAGTCTCTTCTCCAGCATCTTCTTCGTTGGTGAGGCTACCATCAGCTTGAGGCCCTGGCCTTCTCATAAGGTGTGAACCTGGGTGAACATTGTCTTTTTGGTTGAATGAAGTTCAGGTTTCTTGGGTTGAGTGGACGCTTGTTGAAGCCACTGAGCCAGTTAATTCTTCAGGTGGTGCCCACCAGTCTCCATTTTGATTGGCGGAGGTTCCATCCATAGGATCTTGAGTACCTTCCGTTACTCAATACGGAATTTCACTGGACTCCTCTTGGTTACATGTCGGTACTACTGGAGATGGGCTGCCATTCCGACAATGGCGCTCTACTTATTCCCGCATTTTTCTAGAAGAACCGGTCTCTCACTAACCGAAGGTTTTATCTATGCCCAGGTGTCCATGATCATCATGCAGGGATCTTAGGACCATGAGTAGGAGGAACCAATGCGCACTCACATCCAGGTAATATGAAATACAAAAGAGAGGACATAATAGTGTAATTCTGTGTGTGATCGGTATAAGTAAAGGTGGTAATGCACTCAAATTTGGTAAGATAAAACAGGCATCTCGGTTAATCAGTTTAACCAAACTGTTATTGAAGAACGTCTGATGTCAGGATGCTTCTTGTGGTATATATGGTCTCTGACTCCCAATATCTCCCAGACTCACAGGCGGCAGGATATAATGGGGATATAGAGCAGAAAGAACACACACATACTGTGGTAATTTATAGGCAGATATAATCTATAACTCTATAGTATATCCACTCACATTGTGTGTACTGATAGTACGCTTTTAGGTTGTTGAAGTAACCAACTTATGATGTCTTCTGGAATCACAGGAAATTCCCAGGCAAAAAGGAAAAGGATGCAGGAAAAGGTAGAAAAAACTTTATAAATGAATAAAAATAAGCACTTACAGAGCTGTATACATAAACAGCCTAAGGCAGTCCAAAACACATGCGGACCCACTCTCAGTAAAACTCAGCGATGGCCATGCACTGGGGGATACCGCACTGAGGGGGTACAGAGCTTCAGACAGCTCCTCAAGGTCAATATAATTCATCAGCTGGCTCCAAAAATGCCTCAACACGTTTCGTCCGAATGGAGGTCAGGATGTAGGTCAATGGATTGTTGTCGGTCCGTACCTCGAAAGAGACCCCATATAAGTAGTCATGTAGTTTATCGACTACCGCCTCCTTGAGTGCTCGAAACTCCAGTTTGTGAACTGGATAGATTTGCACACTCTGCGTCAAACTGCAACTTATATATGCCACTGGGCAAAGGCCAGCAGGGTATGTTTGATGTAACACGACCCCTAGTCCGTTGAAGCTTGAATCCACATGCAGGATGTACGTCTGCTCCGGATCAGCATAGGCCAAGACAGGAGCTTCCGTGAGGCTTTTCTTGAGCTCGGTGAATGCCTTTCCAAAGGCTGCTCGTGGAGATGCGGAATTCTGCTGAGGTTCCTCAGGGTAGATCTTCAACAGGTTATTGAGGACCTTGGCCTTGCTGGAGTACCCCTCTACGAATTTGCGGTAGTATCCGCAAAACCCCAGGAAGGATCACAGCTCCATCACATTGTCTGGTCTGGGCCCATTCATTACGGCTTTGACCTTAGTGGGGTTGGTAGCCACTCTTTCTGAGAACACTGTGGCCCACATAGTGACCAAGGTGCGGCAGAACTGACATTTGTCCAGGGACAGCTTCAGACCTTCTTTTCCCAGTCTATACAGTACTTTCAGAAGGCAGTCTTCATATTCTTCTAGTATTTTGCCAAATGATGATATCATCCAGATAGACTAGGCATTCTCGGGGAGTAATTTCACTGATAGTCTTCTCCATCTACCTCTGGAAGGTCGCAGGTGCACCACAGATGCCTTGGGGCAAACTGGTAGACCCCAAGGGGGCAGACAATCGCTGCCTTCTCCTGGTCTTCAGGGATCATGGTTACCTGGTAGTATCCAGACCTCAGGTCCAGCACGCTGAACCACTGGCTGCCTGATAAGGCACTGAGGATTTCTTCAATTTGCTGGTCTGGTATCGTATGACAATTCAGGGTCCGTTAGTCTACGCATAGGTGGACGGACCCATTCTCTGGGAGTGATGTGTCTGGAATGCTCCCAGAATGGTGTGGCATCATTCAGCCAGATCATGTGTTGGGCGCGCTTCCTGTAGCCCACATCCATCTCACTGGTGGAGAACACCTCCTGGCATCCGTTCACACCAAAACTATGTGCTGCTTCCCTGCTCTGCCTCAGACCCATTTGCTTATGCTGCCCCATGTGATCCCTTCTCCTGGAGGACTCTGGAAACATGATGTCCCTTACGGAACCTTTTATGTAATGGTCACCGCAACTAACAGACTGCGCATGCGCTGCCTTTTCTATTGTGCATGCGCAAGCACAAAATGGCGGTGCCCACACTCCGGGTCTGCCACGGAGCTCTGGCGGTTTTGGCGCACAGAGCAGCAGCTCCCCCTCAACTGAGATAAGGAGGGGGCCTCTGAGAGTTCTTCTCTCTTTCTCAGGTCAGCAATTCTGATTTACAAAGCTTACATGAGTTTAACACCGATGTAAAAGAAAAGAAAAATAGCCACCAAGTCAGATGATGCAGAGAAGTAATAAACAGAGAGCAATAAATGGGTGAAAGGGACAGTGAGACACAGGATCATACATCCATCAGCAGTGTGCAGCAGGTGGGGATGGAGGGTGGCTCATTGTAAAATGCAGAGCAGGGAAAAAAAACTATACACAATACATAGAAAATATTGGTAGAAAGCATGGCAAATCTGATGCTTTTTCACTTGGTAAAGGCAATATCTTGCATTGATAATTTCATGAATAGAGTTAAACATACAGGTGCAACTGCCTGTTCTCTACCGCTTGCCGCACGCACCCTAATCCGCGCCTATCCGTGCCATGAAAATTCTGTAATTTTCTCATGAGTTAGCCGTAATTTTACCGTAATCTCAAAGAGGGCAGAATTTGAAATGTAGCATTATCTGCAATACCGGCCAGAAACTTAAGTCGGTGATCGCGAGTTATTGTGTCTTAAAAATCTAATTGCAATACAACCTGTCACTTATTCCGTTCATATCGCATGATCCGATATCACACAGATGTTTAGTAAAGTATGTACTTCAATTGTATTTAATTGAAATCTTAACAGTAAAAACGTGCACACCAAAAAGTATTTTTAGAGAATGAAATGTTTTATTTGCACACAATAAAAAGGTAAAAATGAATAATACAAAAATACAAAGTCTCTTCTTACAAATTTAAAATGTTATTTAATTTTCGTCTAACTGGCTGGCTCTTGGCCTGTAAAGAAAGAGACAATATTCAATATTAGTGTGCTGCGCATACGTCTTGGTGTGGAGCCTTGTTGAAATGCATAAAGTATGCGTGTCACAGCATTTCTACACATGCGTGTCACTATGGAACCTGGTTGAAATTATGCGTGTCATAGCATTTGTTTTGTTTTTTAGGTTGCCAATTCACTGCCAATGTGGTTATCTGCGCCCCTATGGGTGGCATAGGCTACCAGAGTAACACTCAATGGGTTTTTTGCCTACTGTGTATTGTAATGCATATTTTATTTTAATGCGTATTTATATTTTTTCAACACAAATGGGCAAAAGCACTATTAGCCATATTTGCACAGTATGTCTGATGATGGTGGTAGAGGGGATGGAGGTACAGTAGTTGTCCTGGGGGCAATGGCCTTCATCCTGGCAGGCATAAGTATAACTTTTATTTTCTAGATTTATATATATTTAAATAACATTAGTACTTTATGTGCAGTACTACTGTAAGTGTAATTAATTTAAATGTAAAGAGTAAAAACATGAACACATCAAAAAATATTTTTAAAGAATTAAGGGCCACATGCAGTAAGCGTTGATAAGGCTTTTTTCACCATTTTCCCGCCAAAATTGGGTTTGAGATTCAGTAAGCGCCGATAATTGCTTGATTTCGCCAGTTTTCGTATCCGATAATTTTGTTATGGCCAGTCGCCTGCCGATAAGCCGGTTTTCGGCACTTATCGCCACTTTTTTAATTCGGCTGTATTCAAGTAGCAAAATCAGCTTATCGGGGCTGATCGGCACTAAGAAATTGAGACTTCATGGCCAATTTGTCCCGCCAACTAAAGTTGGCAACTTGGAGGGGAGAACGATCACTAAGGTTGCCGGAACGGCACTTAGAAAAAAAAAATCTTCTGTACATCAATGGAGTCAATGGAGCGGGGACGTATAACATTATAGTACTGTTGACGTTCTATTACTCACAATACAAATGTGTTTAGCATTACAGTGTGGGGGGCATTCACTGCATTGTGTCACACCTGACGTTTATTATTTGCATAACATTGTACTTTTATATTTTTTCATCATTTGCGTGTCACATTACTCATCATGTGATGATGTGTCAAGGGAAAAACCTATACTCAACTCTTAAAGGAGAACATCACATCATATCATACATGTTACTGAACTGTGTGACAATTTATTATATGATGTTACCCATGTCACACATCTAACACATCCACCGTATATTCATGTTGCTTTACATTAGACAATGCTTGTAATGTGTAACGCATCATCAAACGTTCATGTACATCTTTCTTCTCATGTTTACATGTAGTTTGTGTCCTCCCTTTTTTGATGACGTCCGCTATTGGACAGTCAATCACATTGCATGTTTACATTGTAAACGTGACAAAGTGATAGTGTGAAACAGGCGCTGAAACAGTACTAGTGATCACCAATCTTTAAGTGAATAATAAAAACTTATAATAATCAAGTGCGTGAATTATTTAACCGATAATGGTGCAAAAAACGTGTATGTAAGGTTGCAATCCTTGCTCAAACCCTCTGGAAGGGACTGTCTTCACTGGCCCCGATGATCGATATATATTCTCACAACCCAGGGGGAGCATAAAGGAAAAAACAACAGAAAAAGCAAACTAAGTGCAGACTGTAAATTATTAATTAGCAATGTGCAGTGAAACTTGGCTCTCGTGTGCAGCCTACTCACAGGATAGCAGAAAGTTTAGGGCAGTGACAGGGTCTTTCGAATCTGTAATGTTTGTACAGGTGAAGTCTGGATACCTCTCACGTTCATCAGGTGGTTAGGAACATGGAAGAATAAAGAAAAATCTCCATGGTGCAGATCAATATAAAAAGGATTACTTTATAATGTAGTTTAAAAAATGCGCACTTACAATAACACAGTAAAAAACAAACATTTAGCACTATAACAAGTGACTCAGGAGTTTCAGAGTATGGCCACCGCTCACCGCTCACCGCACCGCAGCTGCTTCTCCACTCCACGCTATGGTGATATAAGGGTCACCGCCAGGGACAGGCGCGCTCGCCGCACTCCCGTTCACATCCGTTGGAAGGCAGGCTCAATCACCTCACTGTTGTCAGTCCCCTAGACACCGGGTGGATCACCTCCAGTGTCTTTTCCGTGGCGATACGTCACTTCCGGTTGGTGCTGGGTCCCGTCGCGTCACTTCCGGCACTGCAGTTTGACAGACAGCTAGCAGGGCCAATCCGAACACTTCCTGGGCGGGTCCTCTCTACGCGTTTCGCCCAATAGGACAATAGGCTTCGTCAGGAGTAATGGACCCCCCCTTCCTCTCAATCCTTATATACTATTATCAATTAAGGATATATTAACCCTCGAAATGCCTCATGGAGTATTCAACCAGTGTGCTATATGCACACCATCATGTAAAAGTAGGGGTTTCAGCTGATTAAAGGTGATTAACAATCATCCCAATAAAGGGAACTTGATGATCAATATTGAAGGCAAAAAAACTTTATAAATTAATTAATATCCAGTTAAAATACAAATAATCTATTTACATCTACAAAAAAGAAGAATTTTAATATTACAAATTAATATAGTAGAACATCTAGGAACTTAAAAATAAGTATACAAAAATAAGTATACAAAAAGGCCAGTTGGGGGATCTAATCGTATAATAGTGTGCATACATCAACTCTGTAGCAGCAAATCTTATAATTCACAGGATCAAATGCAGAATACATATACTTAATACACATTTGAAATACAATATATATATATATAAAAAACATTTTATACAATGAGTTCTAAAGTCAAGAGTACCATCCTTACTATTAAAAATATACACCCATAGGCAATAATGTATAAAAAATGAATAACAGCAACAATTTTTAAAAGTATATATATACAGACTCTCTCCATAAGTATAACACGAAAATTGTGCAAACATGACGACGTATGAATAACCTGCAGAGGAAGCAGAATAAAAGTGGAGTAAAAGTGGGGGTAAAAAGAAAGAAGCATTAGTACCAGATACACAATAATAAAAACGCAATCTGCCCAGAAATTTATCTCAAAAAAGGAGCAACATCAATTTCCATGTTTAGGCCTCTGGGATGGAGTATTCTTAGCTTGTGGATCCAATAGGATTCTCTCTTGATTAGATCTAGGTTTCTATCACTTCCTCTCCAATGTTGTTTTACACTTTCTATGGCCGTATATGTCAGTCCATTAGGATCACCTTGATGTTTCTCTAGGAAATGATTCGAAACGCTGTGTGTAACTAGCTTTCGTTTGATGCTGCTTAGATGTTCCAGTATTCTGGTTCTGACCGGTCTTTCTTGTCTTGCCTATATATTGAAGTTTGCACGGGCATTCTAAGATATAGATCACATGATCTGTTCTACATGTTAGACATGATTCTATTTCAAAGACTTCATGTGTAATATTTGAACAAAAGTCTGTTTTTTTATTTGTCTTAAATTCACACGCCCTGCAACTACTGCACCCATAAAAGCCTTTACTGCTTTGAAGCCAGCTTCTTGAATTTGAGCTCTCTGTCTTCAAGGCACTGGGTGCAAGTTTATTCTTTAGATTGGTCGCTTTTCTAAAGATTATATCTGGTCTTTCTGGGATCACGTTACCTAAAATGGGGTAATTTTTAAGTATACCCCAATGTCTGGTTATGATGTTTCGTATTTCTTTTGCTTCCCCACTATAATTAGTGAGAAAAGCAAAGTCGAACTTATTGTTTCTTTCTGTCGGTTTAGTTCTTGGTTTCAAAAAATCTTCTCTATTTATCAAGTCCACCTTTTTCAGTGCACTACTTAGTTTTTCCTCTTTATACCCCTTCTTCAGAAACCTCTGTTTTATCTGTTCTGCTTGCGTGGTGAAGGTCTCTGGATCACTACAGTTTCTTTTAAGTCTTGTAAATTGCCCAGGTGGAACCCCATCCATCCACCTGGGCAAATGACAACTAGATCTGAGTATGTAGTTATTTTTGTCCGTGTCTTTAAAAAAGGTTTTAGTTTTTATATTTTCCTTTTCAATAAATATTACCAGATCTAAAAAAATGACACTGTGATGATTATAATGACTTGTAAATTTCAAATTATTTTCATTATTATTCAGGGAAGTCAGAAACTCCACCAAGGTCTCATTGCCTCCCCCCCAGATTAAAAATACGTCGTCTATGAAACGGCGCCAGAGGACCAGGTCCGCCACCAGACCGCCACCCTGCCAGATCACCTCGTCTTCCCAGACGGCCATGAACAGGTTGGCGTAACTGGGAGCGAACCTGGTCCCCATCGCCGTTCCACACTGTTGAAGATAAAATTCCTCTCGATACCAAAAATAGTTGTGGTCTAGAATAAATCTAATACAAACAATAATAAAATTGATCTGGGTTTCTGTGAGATCTTCATCTCTTGATGATATCTTTTCTACTGCTGCACATCCATTTTCATGCTCTATTATGGTATAGAGAGATGTCACGTCGCGTTTTTTTTTTTTTTAGACCACCTTGGGCACCCTTCACCCATTGGGTATCAACCAGGATTGGGAGTTGAAACATTTCCTGGTAGATTAAATTAGACTCAGAGGGGTGTCCAGGTGTTATTCTATTATACCATCTTATGAATTAGTACTGTCTAAAAATGAATAATGAATTATGTTTCAAACTGTGTGTGGTATTTATTGTTTGATAACATTCATTCTCTTGTCTATCAAAGGAATATCTGTCCCTTATAGTTCACAACATCATTCTTTTGGGATCATATACCCGGGAATTAATTTGTATAGTTAATAATAAATAGTATATTGAATTAGAGTGTATACCTTTAAATCCGTCCTCCATTTTTTCTAAGTTGCTAGTCTAATTTTTCAACATATGTTCTATCAGCTCTTTGTTTTTAAACCCGTGTTTTTATTCTGTTTTAACATGTTTTGTAATTATGGTATGTATTTTGTATATCGTATGGGGTATCTCTTATATATGTATCTATGACAGATTACGATTTAGTGCTCATTATTGGCTACTCTATTTCCAGCTGAGAAGGGGAGTATTATACTCTTGTGGCCAATCAGAAGCTGTCATGGTATACATAGGAGAGGCCGCATATGAAGGGAATTCACTCTTTGAAAAAGTCTGACCCCAGACGAAACGCGTCAGAGTGTTCTTTTGCTGTTGTTCATGTTGCACAAATAAAGTTTTCTTATTTTTTCTACTTGCGTGAGGCTGATTGGAGGAGCTGTGACCGCCGCGTCATTTCCTTTTTCCTTTCCCTTCACTTTAAGTACATTTTCGCTTTACATACATGCTCCGGTCCCATTGCGTACGTTAATGCGGGGTATGCCTGTATAGGATTATGCATTTTGGAAACAAGAATAAACTGGCAATTTACAAATTAAATGGGGATAAATTAGGAGAATCCTTGATGGAGAAGTATTTAGTAGTGATTGTAGACAGCAGGCTTAGCAATAGTGCCCAAAGTCATGCTGCAAAGGCAAACAAGATCTTAACTTGCATTTACGGGCAATGGATGGAAGGGAAGTAAACATAATTATGAACCTTTATAAAGCATTATGGAACTAGAGAGTGCAAAGAGCCAACAAATTAATAAAGGGGATGGATAATCTGATTTAAGAGGAGAGGCTAGCTAAATCAGATTTGTTTACATTAGAAAAGAGGTGTCACAGAGGGAATATGATAACTATATACAAATATATTCAAGGACAATACAAGGAGCTTTCAAAAGAACTACTCATTCCAAGGGCACTACAAATGACACAGGGTCATCCCTTAAGGTTGGAGGAAAGGAGATTTCACAATTAACAAGGGAAAGGGTTCTTTACAGTCAGGCCAGTTAAAATGCGGAATTCATTACCCATGGATGTGTAAAACGGGTAAACTGAAAGTTAACCCATCAGGCGCTCAGAAAATGTAACTGCAGCTGTGAACTGGTGTTTGAACAATAATGAATGTGGGTGGAGACTTGGATGGCAGATACAATAGATATGTTCACATCTTTTTAAAAAGGAAAGGTATACTGGGATATACCAAATAACTAAACTAAACTAAACATGGGAAGGATGTTGATCCAGGGAGTAATCTGATAAATATTTGGAGTCAGGAAGGAATTTATTTCCCCCTTATGAGATATCATTAGATGATATTTCACTGGTTTTTTTCCCCCCTTCCTTTGGATCAATATACTGTAAGTACAAATATAGGATAAAGTATCGATCGTCTAAATTTAGCACAGTTTGAACTTGATGGACATATGTCTTTTTTCAACCTCATCTACTGTGTAACTGTGTAACTGTGTTGTAGTTCATTTTATCACCTATCTCATGTTGGTTTAGCTTATCTTGACTATATACGGGATTACCAATATATATATAGCACTATCTTGCCCAACGGCAGCCTGGAGTAGGTGATAAAAAATGCGATATTTAGTCATTTTGGTGCCAGTCCCGATCATTTTAATGGCCGCAGTAAAACAATGCCTTCTTTTTTGCGGTACAAACTTGATGACTTGCACAATAAAAATAGCCCCTTTTTTGTGCCTATAATATCACATTTGTGGCATGTCAGAGTTTGATGGCCCTAGTTTATTAACTTTAACTGCTAAGCACTACTTGTTGCAAACTTTTGAAACTAGGTACATTTTTCATAGAAAAATAAAATGAAATTCGCAAATTGATGTGAAAAGTTGGTACATTTCTTCTCAATTCTAAAAATGTGTCTCTTACAATATATTTATACCATTAGCTGAATTGTATTCTATGCAGAACTATACCTTTAATAAATTAATGTGACACTGTAAATGCATAACAAGTTAAAACTGAAAACAGTGTTTAACTGTCTGTCTTGACTGTGTCACTGCTCATGGGTGTGAGGCTCTTTTTATCAAAGTGATTTCCTAATGTGACCTTGGAAAAACTTGTTATTCTTTTCCCCCCTATTGTCAATAGAAATGCTAATCAAATGCAACACCTATTTGCATTCCTTGAAAATTACTGATTAGAGACACTTATTTAACAGCAAGGTTATGCGATGTTATCCATAAAGGTAAATTACCTGTACTTACATAAACAATAAAGTGGAAGTTCAACTTAGCATGTGAAACAATGTTTTAATACCGTACAAATTATCAGTGTAATCGGCTTCCTAAGAAAGATTAAATTAACCTTAAAATAGCTGACTTTCATAATTCCATCTTGTTAAATGCAAATATATTGCTTCTTGTCAGGAATACTGGATTTAAGCATATTCACTACTTATGTTTATTTGTTTGAGCAATGATGGCACCATAATTACAGTAGCTTGGTGATCATTATTGGCTAAACTATTGCAGAACGTAGACTTACAGAGTTTGCAATACTAAAAGAATGATGGGCATCAAAAGAATAACTAAAAACGTGGACATTAAAAAACAAAAGTGTCGTTGAGAAATCTGTAGTACAGTATACTGTAGAACTGCCCCATGACATACAGTACATAATGTAGCATCTAAAGCATCTTTTAAAAAGGTTTCATGTAAAATTCTAAGTTTTATAGAACATTTAACGGGATAGGTGTAGTGAAAACCTGTTATGTTGGATATAATGGATTGTTGGGCATTTGATATTAAACATTTTAAAGTGAATAAATTGTGACATTGAAAGAATTCTATACTGGATACATTTTGTTTAACTTGGTAGCAGTCAGTAAATTCAGAGATGTAAGTATATCACATTTTACAAAACATATATTATAATTAAGGTAAAAATAGAATAAAAGCACATGCTAGTGTAGCCTAGTCCCCTGGCTATTATCTTTTCTGTGGCCCTAACAGTATGTCCTGTTAGACACAGTTACTGTGGGGGATAAGCTCTCTTATGGAGGCCTAGCTTGTTGTTGCAGCCTGGATACACTATTGTTGTATACAGGGGCTGCCCTAACAAAAACCAGTGTGTCATCCCTTGGGAGGATACTGGCTGGGTCACATGCCCATCATGTGATGCTTGTCATTGACGGACCTGCCCTGTTATGGACCAGGGATACAAGCCCCTCCCCTGGGTTATATAAGCTAACACTCTCCCAGAAGTCAGCAGGTTCCTTCCCTCTCCCAGTGGAGTGGATGAGTTTACCCCTTATCCCATCTGGGGATAAGGGAGATGAGGAGGGTTCTGTAGGGCCTCAAACCTGGTGGGTCTGCTCCAGGGAACATCTATGCTGTAACCAGAATTATGTCAATAAAGATCCTGTTGTGGTTTATATCAATGGAACACTATATGAGTTGCCAGTAAGGACCATCCTGGCTGCACCAGGTTCCTCACCAGCTGGAGGCACTGCGATATAAGGAACATCACTGAGAGCCTGCCCTGATGTCTCCCCATACCATCACAGAGTTCTTAGGGCCTTCTGTTCAACCTCACAGGTATGTACCGCACCAGAATAAACAGGTATATGAGCTCACTTAGGGTGGGGGAAACAGTGCTACAATAGGATAAGGAATCTCTGCCTCAGAAACTTCATAATACGTGCCCAAATTCTCAGATTTTGGAAAGCATATACAGGATTTGAAAAATTTATTGATATGGTATCTGGAAGGGGACAAAGGGTCCAGCTATTACTCATTGTTTTTTCATGATCATGATAAAATGCTACTGTAAATGTACAGTAAGTCTCTAAATATTGTGTCTGGAAGATAAGGCTGAAGTAAGAAGAGACATCCAGCGGGAGAGATAGACACATCATTCTCTGTTTGGCCAATTCCACTTGCATTGGCATTGAATGCATCACAGAAAGAAAAAAAGACTTCAGGATTATAGGAAACACATGCATTTTTTTGGTTTTATATATATATATATAATATATAATAGATCAATATATAATCTTATATATCTATAATATATATATATATATATATATAATAATATGTGAACAAGCATGGTACACATGGACTGGCAAACTCCAATAATAAATGTCCTTTTTATTTTCACGATTTAATAAACAAAGTGGAAAAATTAACCTATTATTTCCAAACATTGGAATGTCCTATCTATGGACCCTGCTCTTAAAAAATATGTTGAATCTGGTCCTGCATTTGTATACACGCAGAGCGAGAACAATTGGATCAATGTTTCCCCAGTGACCTAATTACTCCCGGGTCTGTTAGACTTATATCACCAGGGGTTCTTTAAATGTGGTTCCTTGTAGCGTATGTAAACTATGAAGCCGGCAAAAAGTTTTTTTCAGGATGACTTGCCACAGTCACATGAAGGGATTAAAGGTAAAATTAAGGAATTTTATATTAATAATTTCATAAATTGTAAAAGTCAATTTGTCGTATATCTCATAACATGTGGCTGTGGCAAAAGATATGTGGGAAGAACGATTAGAGCTCTTAAGGTCAGGATGTTGGAGCATTTAAGGCTCATAAGATTGAAAGATACAAATCATCCTGTATCTAAATACTTCTCAGAATGTGGTCAAGGAGGGACTAGGAATTTCTCCTTCCTGGGCATTGAATTGGTCAATTGTAGACCTAGAGGAGGTGATCGCGTCAATCTTCTGAACCGTAGGGAGGCGTATTGGATTTTTATTCTCCAAACGCGCTTCCCTATGGGTCTGAACATTGATTGGCAGCTAACCCATTTTCTGTAACATTATACTAATATATACCCGTATAGGTCATTTAGTAATTTGATTTAATAATTGATGGATCTTGATCAAATAAAACTTGATTACGTTCATATATATACAGCATACTTGTTATCTTGCATTTGTGTTCACTATATATGTATCTATATAATGTTATTGGTGTTTTTACATGTATTATGATATATTTTCCCTGGTATTCTAGTACCATTACATATTACTCGTGTCTTTTAGGTTATTCATTTGTTTTTCATTTATTTCATTTCAGTTTTTAAGTATTGTGGTTATATGCTTTTTATTTTAATTCTTCTCTTTATGATTAGATAAGGAGGCCAGCAACTTGTTTATTACTTATTTATTTTCTCTTTATGGATTAGGATGGTTTTGTCCCATTTTTGTGATTATGGTGTTTGTTGATATCGCAGCGCCGTGTTGCGCATGCGCAATGATTAGCATTGCGTGTAGGCGCCATTATGACTTGTCCTGTATTGAAGGTGGTTGGAACTGTAATATTACCTGTTGTTTTATGGTTTGCCCATAACAAATATGCCCACACTGCCTGTGGAACGGTTTTTCCCCTTAGAACGGCACTGGGTCGCTCTGCGCATGCGCGATGACGCGCATTGCGTCATGACATCATCATGATTCCATTTTTTGCCGCGAAACAGCTCACAGGTAAGAGGGTATTTAACGGATGTCATTACATTGTGTTTTATCCTTGAAAAAGAACGCTGTGACGTTCGAAACGCGTTGGATGGGTCTTTTGTCACATTAAAGTGCCCTTTTAATTTATTTTTTATTCTGGGTCCTTCCTGCTCCGTTTCTGCTAGTGCGCTTTTGTCCTCCATACTTTCCTGTTATACTGCATATCTGAAGCTGCACAGCCTGCCTACCACTCCTAGGATTGTGAGTATTGCTTATGTTCAGGGGAGCCTGCCAATGAAACTGAGGGTGAGTGGGCTTGTACCATCTACCACCTGTCTTCAGGAGGATAGTACCCATACTAAGTACTATATCATTACTCATTTTTATACCTTGGTGAGTGGTTTGGCTTAATTTATCTTCTTATACCTGCATTAGAGCCTATTTTTTCTTGGGATGGGTTGTGTGCTGTTTTTAATTAAATATTGTAATGGTTTATTGGGGACCTAGGAGGTGGGTAGTGGGGCTGTTGTGTGTATTTTTTTCATTGTGGGTAGCAGGGCTGGGTGAAGGGGAGTTTTATCCCCACGGATGGGTGCTTAGGCCTACCGGGTGGTTAGTGGGGGAGGGCGGGTTAACCCCTCATTTACTATATCGGTAACTAACCACTAAGGTGATTAAGGGGTTAGGGACATTAGATTGTCCTTTTTTATTGTTCTGTATTGTTTGTAGCAACGGAGGACATGGACAGTGATGAGGATGAGGACGACCTGCATCATGGCAGCCTGGCAGGGGTGAGTCCAAGATTTATTTACTTTATTTATGCTGCTTAATGTTGTATTTTAAATGGACAAATGCACTGTTATCCATATCTGGATAATAGTCATTTTGATCATTATTGTACTGTATGTGATAGGGGACAAGGGGGAGGGGGTTGTATTTATTTAAAAGTATTTATTTATGTATTTTTGGGGGGGCACAGGATTGGTATCGCAGGCAATTGGGGACCGCGGACATCTGTGGGGACCACCCAGGGACCCCTGTGAGGCCCCCAGAATCCCACGGGGACCACCCGAGGGCCAACGCCGGCATATACTATCATTCCTGTGCATAACATTTTTTAAAGATATTTTATGTATGTTAGGGAGGTATAGGGGATGTTGGGGGTACAGGGGGTGGGTATGTTGTTTATTGCAATGTTTATTGGGGGCAATTGTCCCCAATAAACATGCTATTGTGCCTTAAACCCTTCATTGCCTTAGCGGATAGCAGCTAAGGTAATGAAGCTGCTTTGATGTATTTTTTTAATAGTTTGTGGGAGCAGGGCGTATCCTGCGCTCAACCACTTTAATTTCTGGCTCAGGGACCCCGTGCTTCCTGAGTTACAGGTCCCAGTATGGGGCATCGGATGCCAGTGTCGCCGCCATTTTTAAAGTGTCCACGTCGCGTGACGTGTGACGTAAATAATAGAGGAGATACCGCACCTCATATCTGGGCCTGTAACTCGGGAAGTAGGGGGTCTCTTAGGGTGAAGTCACTGCGTTTCATCTCAGGATACCCCCTGCTCCCACACAAAATTAATAAAAATTATATTAAAGCAGCTTAATTACCCTTGCGGCTATCCGCTACGGTAATAAATTATTTTTTATTGTGATGTGTGTTTTGATACTAGTGTAGATGAGAAGGGGGTCTCTTGAGCTGAACCGCATTGGTTTCAGCCTCGGGGACCCCCTACTTCATGAGATACAGGCCCCGGTATGGGAGTCTAAAATTAATTCTAGGAAGACATTAATACATTTGATGGAATATTTCAATAAACTGTGGAAGTTATCAATGGTGCATAGAAAAAGATTAACTTGGAAGTTATTTAACATAGGACGTTATTAATTAACTAACCCATTAGTTGCCATGGTGCTCAACACATACATTTGTTACGTAAAAGTCAGAAGGATAATTTTGCAACAGCATAAAATAATAAATGCTACCACAAGTGTAATGCAGATGGAATACAAAAATTCTTCCTGTCATCTAGGGCCAGCTGGGATGTTTGCGGGGCTCGGTGCAGGGACATGTGTGGGACCTTAGTTCTTAGAGATGTAGTATCTTCAATCTATCAGCAGCTGCAGGACATGTGCTGGTGAACCGCAGAAGAGTCGAGGGTTAATGGCACAATGCTTTGCAAAGGGGGAATGGTCCATCAGGATTAACACAGCGGGGCTCCCTGCTTCTGATCAGGACTCCCGCATTGTAAATCCTACTGGGATGCATCAGTCTATAAGAGATGCTCATTGAGAGTAGACAGAATCAATCACTCTCTCTGTGCACCTCTAAAACGCGATTGGTTAGGCTTCCCGCGTGGGGAGGTGGGTTAACCTCTTTAATCACCTTAGCGGTTATTAACTGCTAAGGTGATTAAGGGGTTACAGGCCAGTCAGGCCAGTAGTTCATTTTTTTTACATTTTACTTTTGGTGCCCACTGAGGACGAGGATCACCTTCATCCTGACAGGGGTAAGTACAACTTTAATTTACTATATACTGGCTGGGTAATGTTTTATTTTGTATAGGCAAAAGCTCTCTTATCTAGATCTGGATAATAGGGATTTTGCCCATTAATGTACTGTATGTGTTGGGGGGTGGGGGTTGGAGGGAGGGGGTGGGGGGAGTGGGTTGTTGGGTGTAGTTGGTGTTGGGTAGTCGGGTGCCCACCCATTGCTTTTGGGCTATCTTTGCTCCCATTGAGGACATAAGTAACCACACTGGCAATCAATGGGTGTTTTGGATAGTATTGATTGTTTTATTGTATTTTAATGTTTATGTAAACTAGGTACTCTAGTTTAACCCCTTCTTTAACTTAGCGGCTAGCCACTAAGGTAATGAAGCTGCTTTTTAATTTCATTTTAAAAAACATAGTATTAAAGCAGTGGGTTTCCGAAGCTGAACCGCATTAATTTCAACCTCGGGGACCCCCTGCTTTCCGAGTTGCAGTCCTGGGTATGGGGTGGAAAAAAAGGGTGATAGTGCGCAGCTAATAACTAGTGAACAACAAATATCAAGTGAACAGTGCACCGTGATTAAACAATATTGTGGACCTTAGATGTGGGTCTTGCACTAATCGTGGGTCTGCAGCCTTTCTTGGGGGTGGCTCGACACCCCAGACACTAGACAAAAAACAAAAGAACAAGGCGCACAACGCACATAGTGTTACTTTAAAGTATAAAATGTGACTTTATGGTTAAAAAATAAATAGTTCTGCGTACATCAAGTAGGGAATAAACAAGCAGTTGGTATATAGGTTTACCACACCAGGAGATAACGCTGTACGACACCCTCAGATGGATCTCAGCATTCACTGGGTCAGCAGACGTCTCATCAGTCTCTTCCAGCGTCCTCTGTTGGGGGATGGTAGGTGGATGAGTCCCTTGTAGAGAGAGCCCACAGCATACAGCTCACAGGTAAGTAAAGACGCCGTAGGATTCAGCATCAGCAGCCATCAGCATTCAGCAGTGTTCCATGGATGCTGAATCCTACGGCGTCTTTACTTACCTGTGAGCTGTATGTTGTGGTGGATCTCTCTACACCAGGGACTCATTCCACCTACCATCCCCAACAGAGGACGCTGGAAGAGACTGATGAGACGTCTGCTGACCCAGTGAATGCTGAGATCCATCTGAGGGTGTCGTACAGCGTTATCTCCTGGTGTGGTAAACCTATATACCAACTGCTTGTTTATTCCCTACTTGATGTACGCAGAACTATTTATTTTTTTAACCATAAAGTCACATTTTATACTTTAATACACTATGTGCGATGGAGTGATCCTTTGTTGCTCTGCTGCCAACATGCATACATAGAACATACACCAGAAAAATAGGCAACTTAATAGGGAAGGAGTTATTCATGCCAGAACTGGTAAAACATCCATAAATGTATTTCAATCTTAATAAAAGCAAGTAGCTCCCAGTGTAGTCGACAAAATAGTAATGGATTTGAAGTCCTTAACTCATCGTGAGACGGAAGCTCCATGCTTTTTATCAAGATGAATTAGAATATTGGACATTGTAATTGGTATTGTATTGTCTTTATTTATATGCGCCTAAAGTTGACTCAGCGCTTCACAAAGAAATAGTACAGGGAATTATAATAATACAAAGTGCAGACAAAATCAGACAATGGGAAAGGAAATCCCTGCCCTGAAGAGCTCCAATCTTAGAGTTTGAGGGGAAATTTACAAGAGACAGCAGTGTAGGGATAATTGCTGTAGATGGGTGTGCTGTCCACAATGGATGGTATAAGTGACTGTGGGACAATAGCCATGAGTCAGGCTATTGGATGCTTGATTTGGGGCAAGTTTTAAGGTTAGTCAGTGTTTTAATGAAAGGTTGACACCATTTCATGAAGATGGGAGTGAGGCATGATAGAAGCAAGTGTGTTATCAGGCTTCAGGTAGATCCCCAGCACAGGACGGAGTAGATAAAGGGTGATACTAAGGATTGTGTGGGTGTTTTTTATTGAAGGGTAATAGTTTGTTAGGAGAGGTGTGTGTAAATAATGGCGCAGTGGGAGTGGGAAGTTGGCTTCAGCTGGGTGGAGATCCCCACAGCGGAATGAGTAGTGAGGGTATGCTTAGGGTTGTGTGGGGTGAATTTTTTATTGAGGGTTGTTGGCAGAGGGTGTATAATATGGTGTAGTGGGTGGGGAGTTGGAGAGAACATTACACTTCACCAGAGGAGGAAACAGTAACAGAAAATGCCATAAGGAGGGTCGTAGTGATACAAGGAGAGAGGACTTCACAGTTATTGGAGGATGGAACGGTAACACATATCACAGCTTTTAGAAAGTAAAGTTCTCACGTTTATAAAGTTTTTTGTTCAGAGTCCAGATCTTCCTCCAATCTTCACCTCCAATGTCAACTCCAAGATTAACTCCACACACTTAATGTTACACTTTGATGTTACGACCGCCAAGTATAGTATTAGTAATTCTATTATGGTTGCTCGTGACCTATTAGTCAGTGTGCTCATGAATCCCTTCAACCAGGCTAATGACCCATCAGGATTAACACAGACATTCCTGCTTCTGAATGAGACTACCGCTGTGTGATCCTTCCGACCGCATCAGTCTGTAGAGACGTGCAAAAAAAATCAGTCACTCTCCCTGCCGCCTCTAACGATCCGCGCTGCTTTTTTTATTTTAAATACATGCTAGGAGGAGGGGATCCTGGAGCTGTACCTCATTTATTTCAGCCTCTGGACCCCCTGCTTTCAAGTTACAGGCCCGGTTATGGGGTGCCGGTATTTCTGCCATGTTTAATTCTCCTGCACATGTGACCAGGATATTTAAACAATGCAGGAAATACCAGCACCCCATACCCAGACAAAAACAAAAGAACAAGGCGCACAATTAATACACTATGTGCGTTGTGCGCCTTGTTCTTTTGTTTTTTGTCTGGGTATGGGGTGCTGGTATTTCCTGCATTGTTTAAATATCCTGGTCACATGATGCAGGAGAATTTAAACATGGCAGAAATACCGGCACCCCATACCCGGGCCTGTAACTTGGAAAGCAGGGGGTCCAGAGGCTGAAATAAATGAGGTACAGCTCCAGGATCCCCCTCCTTCAGTAGCATGTTATTAAAATAAAATAAAAGCAGCGCGATCGTTAGAGGCTCGCAGGGAGAGTGACTGATTCTCTTATTGCACGTCTCTTACAGACTGATGCGGTCCGGAAGGATTCACACAGCGGTAGTCTCATTCAGAAGCAGGAATGTCTGTGTTAATCCTGATGGGTCATTAGCCTGGTTGAAGGGATTCCATGAGCACACTGACTAATAGGTCACGAGCAACCATAAATAGAATTACTAATACTATACTTGGCTGTGTGTAACATCAAAGTGTAACATTTAAGTGTGTGGAGTTAATCTTGGAGTTGACATTGGAGGTGAAGATTGGAGGAAGATCTGGACTCTGAACAACAACTTTATAACTGTGAGAACTTTACTTTCTAAAAGCTGTGATTATTTGTACTGTTCCTATCCTCCAATAACTGTGAAGTCTCTCCTCCTGTATCTCACTACGCCCTCCTTATTGCATTTTCTGTTTACTGTTTCCTCACTCCTTGGTGAATGTTCATGTTCTCTCCAACTTCCCCATTCCCCACTACACCATTATTTATACACCTCTCTCCCAACAACCCTCAATAAAAAATTCACCCCCACAAATCCTCTATTCATACCCTCTATCTACTCCTTCCTGCTGCTGGGGATCTCCCCTAAGCCTGAAGCCAACTTCCCCACTCCCCACTGCGCCATTATTTACACACCTCTCTCCTAACAACTTATTTACCCTTCAATAAAAAACACCCACACAAATCCTCTAGTCACACCCTTTATCTACTCCGTCCTGCTGCTGGGGATCTACCTGAAGCCTGATATACACACTTGCTCTCATTCATGCCTCACTGCCATCTCCTCCCATGCAAATGGTGTCAACCTTTTCATTTAACACTGACTAACCTTAAAACTTGCCCCACAAATCAAGCATCCCAATAGCCTGCACTCATGGCTATTGTCCCACAGTCACTTATACCATCCATTGTGGACAAGCACACCCATCTACAGCACTTATCCCCTCACCTGCTGTCTCTGTAAATTTCCCCTCAAACCTCTAAGATTGTAAGCTCTTCAGGGCAGGGATTTCCTTTCCCATTGTCTGATTTTTGCTGCACTTATTGTATTATTATAATTCCCTGTACTGTATTCTTTGTGAAGCGCTGAGTACACTTTAGGCGCTATATAAATAAAGACATACAATACCAATTACAATGTCCATAATTCTACTTCCATCTTGATAAAAGCATGGAGCTTCCGTCTCTCAGATGAGTTAAGTACTTCATATCCATTACCTATTCTTGTCGATCTACACTGGGAGCTACTTGCTTTTATTAAGATTGAAATACATTTATGGATGTTTTACCAGGTCTGGCATGAATAACTCCTTCCATATTAATTGTTGCCTATTTTTCTGGTGTATGTTCTAATGTATGCATGTTGGCAGCAGAGCAAACAAGGATCTCATGGAGCTGAAGGGAATTGAATACATGTGACCGTATGATAACGGGCAATCAATTCTGTTACACCAACCTTTGCACATCATTTTATCCATCTCATTAGGAACAAATATCCACCCGGTCTGAGATGGTGTAAGTTTTCCTGATTAACAAGCTGCAGAAGGTGTAAAAAACCCTCAATTTTACCTATCATGTTGCAATGTGTCAGAACATACAGTACATGTTTTTGTGTTTATGCAGTGCATAAACCCCCCACATGACATTACTAGTAATTTTCTGAAAATTGGCACTGCACTGTGTTTTTCCAGAATAGGTCAAATATGCATATGTGTGAAATATATTTTGTCTTGTGCTGCATACATAATAAAATGCTTTTTCCCCCCATAGAATCTGAGTCTACAAAGTGCAAGTTTTATTAGAGTTACTATTGAGGAAATTACTACTTATAGAAAAATATTTAAAAAAAACAAAACATCCCAAGCATGCCTAAATTGCATTGTTATTGCAAATCTCCAATATTGGTCGGTATGTACAGCGTTGTCAGGCAAATACAGAAAGTGTGTCTCTTCATGCAGCATATCCATCAAAATACTGTATGGGGAAAACCATTCAACTATAGAAATCTGAACTACTGTACAACAAGAGCAGGATTTGAAATCTAAACACTCCTAATTTAGTTTTATCTTCCATAATATCATTTTGTGCATTGATTATTTCTTTTTTTAATATTACAAAAAAAAATTCCTAGCAATATTGTAAAAAAAAAAACGAAACACCTTTATCTGCACTGCAATTACATAGAGGTATGTGCATATGACTAAAGTCCACTTTACACTCAATTCATTAAATAAACTATCCTAAGAGCCTACAAATCTTGTATGACGGTGTTTAGAGATAAAATCGTGCCATACAGTAAACACATTTAGCCAAGGGCATTAAGTTCATAGCAATAAAAATAGAAAGTTGCTAAGATAACACCCAGGGTTCTAGGTAGTAACCACTGTGCACCATTGTTAATATCTTTGCTGTTCCCTACAAACAGTACAAAATAAAGTCTTATCTTTAGTAAATGGAAATATACCAGAGAGCGGGGCAATGGAGGGGGTGGCGCGAAAAAGAGAAGAAGGAGAGGGCCCGTGAGCGGGGGAAGAGAGAGAGAGAGAGAGAGAGATGAGAGGAGAGAGAGAGAAGAGAGAGCGTAGAGAGAGAAGAGAGATGCGAGAGGAGAGAGAGAGGGGGGAGAGAGAAGAGGAGAGAGAGAGAGAGATATGAGAGAGATAGAGAGATGGAAGATGAGAGATAGGAGAGAGGAGATAGGGATTGAGACGAGAGAGAGAGCAGAGAGAGAAGAGAGAGAGAGGCACGAGAAGGTTGAACGAGCCGATGTAGGAGGACGGGATAGAGATACGACGCCATTGGGGAGAGAACGGAGGGAGAGAGAGGGGAGTGGGAAGATGCGGCGGGAGAGGAGAGAGGAGGAGGGAGAGGAGAGAGAGAGAGGCAAAATGCATAAGTGGTGAGACGAAATCAGAGGCAGCACTCCAAATGGTAGTAAAAAGTTATTGTGGTTAACAAGAACCGTGTATGGTGGCTTGTTAACCACAATATACTTTTTGACTACCATTTGGAGTGCTGCCTCTGATTTCGTCTCCCCCGGTATCGTATTGCCTATTTTACTATATAGGTTCTGCACCCACCTTATTGACTTACTAGACGGAGTGCCTACTGTTCCATGTAATATGCTATATATATATAAATATATATGTATGTATACATATTCATGTGTACCTAAGATTCAAATGCTTACTACTCCCATTCAAGATTGCCGATTTCAAATGTCCTCCTCTTTGCCCAGCAGCATTTTTTACAGACACTTTCCAGAAGGTCCTTTTACAGATTTTAGGAATAAATCTTCTTTTGTACCTCCAACAGAAACGAGCACAAATGTTGACGTGTTCATGAAGTTAGTCACAAAGGTCTTGCTGAGTCTGTCTGTAAATTGTATTGTATGTCTTTATTTATATAGCGCCAAAAGTGTACTCTGCTTCACAAAGAATACAGTACAGGGAATTATAATAATACAATAAGTGCAACAAAATCAGACAATAGGAAAGGAAATCCCTGCCCCAAAGAGCTTACAATCTAAGGTTTGAGAGGAACTTACAGAGACAACAGGTGAGGGAATAAGTGCTGTAGATGGCTGTGCTTGGCCAAAATGGGTGGTAGGAGTGACTGGGTGTGGGACAATAGCCATGAGTGCAGGATATTGTGATGCTTGATTTGTGGGGCAAGTTTTAAGTTTAGTCAGTATTAAATGAAAAGGTTGACACCATTTGCATGGGAGGAGATGGCAGTGAGGCATGAATGAGAGCAAGCGTGTATATCAGGCTTCGGGTAGATCCCCAGCAGCAAGAATGAGTAGATTAAGGGTGTGAATAGAGGATTTGTGTGGGTGTTTTTTATTGAGGGGTAAAGAAGTTGTTGGGAGAGAGGTGTATAAATAATGACGCAGTAGGGAGTGGTGAAGTTGGAGAGAACAGAGACATTCACAAAGGAGTGAGGGAACAGTAAATAGAAAAGGCAATAGGTAGGGCATAGTGAGATGTAGGAGGAGAGACTTCCCAGGTACTGGAGGATAGGAAGAGTACAAATAATCACAGCGTTTACAAAGTAAAGTTCTCACAGTTGCAAAGTTGTTGTGTGGAAAAGAAATGACAGACAGGCGCACTAAGGGACAATGACTCTTTAATGATAATAGTATATCACGATATAAGGGAATACCAAAAAACAACAAACCAAAATGACAAATAAAGAATTAAAAAAGGGGGTAAAAAATAAGGGGTTAAAAACAGGCTTTAACCAACATACGGTGGAGGGATGAGGCAGGACAATGCCGCTTCCACACTAGTACAGGGAAAGGATCCGGAACCGATCTATGTACATACCCAGCCAGGCAAGTAGAAGCAATGAGCCCTGCACAACCTCCGCCTGCAAACTCCACGGGAACAGTCTCACATAACCTCTACGCATTTCGCACGTAGTGCTTCGTCAGGAGGACACATGATGACACTGTCCCTGGAGTTAAATAGCGAACCGCAGCCAATGAATACCTAGAGCATAGCAATTGAAAACACTGGGCTACAATCATGCATTCTGATCTCCCAGCTGCCACACGAATACCCAAGGCCACATCTCAATTAAAAGTTTAACCCAGTCAGGGTAACTATGTCCTGGGTGTTAACATGATACACAATACAAAAATCACAATTAACCATCTCTAAACAATTTAAGTTTAAAAATCCATAACATATAACACTCTAAATACTCATATTGAAAACCATCCTTTACATAAAGATATAAAAAGCAATAATATAAACTCATTTAAATAAGAAGACAGTGAAATGACCCTTTATAAATTATCATAAAATATAATGTAATAACCAACTTGTATTCTATACTTTAAGGAAAGGAACCAATTCTATATAATCATTTAATCCCTGGGGGTGTCTTGATTGCATGGTATATATCCAGTATTGTTCCCTTCTACTTAAACGTAGTTCCCTGTTGCCTAAACGCTTGCCTACAGTAATAACTTCAATACCCATAAAGGATATTCCACTAGGGTCACACTGATGACAATTTGTAAAATGTTTTAAAAGGTGGGTTAAAGGCATATTTTTATCAATTAATTTTTGCACATTTTTTATATTTCTCATATGTTCCATAACCCGAATTTTCATACTTCTTTTGGTTTTACCAATGTATTGAAACCCACATTTACATTGAAGCAAATAAACCACATGGGTGGTGGAACAATTAATAAAAAGGTTAATTTTAAAACTTTGCTTCGTGGCAAAAGAAACTACCTCTTTTTTATTTAACATATTTGGACATACCTTGCATTTACTACACTTGTAATTACCCTTGAGTTCCAAATATGATCTCATCGTACCCTCACGACTAGAATCAGAACGCAGTTGACTGGGAGCTATTAATCTTTTTAGATTTTGAGCTTTTTTATAAACAATTTTTGGTTTGGATGAGATATGTGCACCTAACACTGGGTCCAAAGATAAAACTTTCCAGTGTTTAACAATGGCCTGCTGTATAGCCTTATGTTGATCGTTAAA
Organism: Ascaphus truei; assembly: GCA_036426205.1. Classification (NCBI taxonomy): domain Eukaryota; kingdom Metazoa; phylum Chordata; class Amphibia; order Anura; family Ascaphidae; genus Ascaphus; species Ascaphus truei. The sequence continues at coordinate 213,426,756 of CM071570.1, forward strand.
TTGAGTAATAAACACTGGAAAATTCCCACTCTTTGTTTTACTAACACGTGTGACCTCATCTAATATAGATGTAGTTTCTGTCACAACATGTGTTGTCTGGGTGTCCACTCCCTTTCTAGAGTCATATCTCTTGGGCTTTTTATTCTTATTTTTTAATAAATTGTTTATTTTGGCAAGATTAACTTTATTATCCATGGCCCAATCTATGAGATTTTTGTCATAATCTTTCTGTAAAAATCTTTCTTTTAAAAATAACTCCTGAGTTTGAAATTGCCCTTCATGGGTAGAATTCCTTTTCAGTCGAGCAAATTGGTTGAAAGGTATATTTGCAATCCATGGTTTAAAATGACAACTTGAGGGATGAATGTATGAGTTTACATTTGTTTCCTTGCAATAGGTCTTAGTACAGATTTGTTCAGATTCAATGAACATTTCAAGGTCAAGGTAGTGTACTACTATATCACTGTTTTCTCCACTGAAATGTATATTAAATGTGTTAACATTCAATTGAGCAATGTAATCAAGGAGGGAAGTTTCATCACCATCCCAGATGATGATGATATCATCTATATATCTCCTCCACAGAATTTTAACTGTGGAGGAGGTGCCTCAGCAACAGTGAGTTTTTCCCACCATTCCATATACAAATTTGCAAATGACGGGGCAAACTTGGTACCCATGGCTGTACCAAGTATTTGCAAATAATAATCAGATTAAAAAAGAAAATAGTTATGAGTTAGTATGAACTCTATAGATCGTAATAAGAACTCAATTTGTGTTGGTTCTATCAAATTGCAAGAGTCCAAAAATAACTTGACCGCTGTGCAGCCAGCCTGATGGGGGATACACGTATACAATGATTGTACATCTAAAGTGGCAAGTCTATAGCCTGTCTTCCACTGGGTTTGTTGTAATAATTTTTTACCGCTTGTAACAGGGGAGTTATCCCTGTTCAGGTAATGTGCCTCTAATCCAGCAGTGTGGTGGTTAACTGCTGGTAGTCAATTAACAAACACCACCTGCCTGATTAGATGGCTTAGAAAAGCCTGTCTTTTGAGACAGGCAGAGAACAGCAGAGCTGCTTTCAAGACACAGGGGGAACTTCTAAACCTGAATGCTGACAAACCCTAAAGAAAAGGTAGCAACCAGGGACAGAGAAGATTTTCCCTCCAAACCACAAGGAACAGATAAGACTTTTATTTACAAGACTTTTTATATCGGTTCATTTCATGCTATATGTTTGGGGCTGGGAGACATGCTTATCTAAGGGAGCTGTGAACTGCATAGTATTTCACTAGAAATACTCCCAAGTGAATAGAAGCTTTGTTTACCCCTTGTTTAGATGGTTTCCTGATGCTAAGGAAAAGGCGCAATAAAAGGCTTATTTAATTTCATTATAATCAGTCTCCCTTGCATACCTCTGTGAGCGAACGCCTACACCGCTGTAGTGTCTTTAAGATAAGACGGCAACTCAGTAACTAAAGGCTGTAAATAAAAATCTAAATATTGGGATAAATTGGACGTTAATGAATTGATACCCGATATAATGGGGCGTCCAGGGGGATTTGTAATAGATTTGTGAATTTTTGGTATATGGTAGTATATGGGAACAGTGGGAAATGGAGTATATAGAAACTCATATTCCGTTTTTTTCAATATACCTTGTACAAGAGCCACATCAAGTAACGCCTTGAGAGAAAGGAGAAATTCACCCATGGGATCTTTTTTTAATTTTTTATATGATTTAAGATCAGACAGGAGTCTCTCTGCTTCAGAACAGTAATCTTTTCTATCTTGCAACACAACACCCCCCCCCTTTGTCTGCACGCGTACTACAATACTTATATTTGTCCGCAGATTTTTTATAGACAGAGCTTCACTGGGTGTCATATTGAAGCGACCATGTTTTTTAGTTGAGGCCTGTGTACAAATATGCCTAAATTCTTGTTCGAGCAATTTGCCAAACAACTCAACATATTGTCCTCTGGAATGGTAAGGATAAAATATAGATTTTGGTTTATAACCTGAATGAAAAACTTTAAGATCATCGACAGTTTGACTATCAGTATGATTATCTCGAAATAGGCTATCCAAATCCCTATATGCTTGTTGTTCAGTAGGATTACTATATAAATTAGTAGCTACTGGTAAAGGCTCTACTTCGTTATTTCCCACTTTTTTACAATTGGCACAAAGTCTATGCAATGTCAATTTCCTCAAATATTTTTGAAGATCTACAAATAATTCAAACTCCAATGGATTAGCTGTTGAAGCAAATGTAAGACCTTTTGAAAGGATATTGCATAATTGTGAATCTATCTTTTTTTTTTTTCAACTTTTTTTTTTTCATTGTTTTCAAAGCATACAGCAGTGTGAAAACATTTTTTGGCCAATATTAGCTGAGGTTGCCACATATCTTGCTGATTCTTTTACACATAGCACATCGACTCAGGGGGGGAAGGGTAGTGACACATTGGGGGAGACACATGTGGGAGAAGGGGGGGTAACACGAGGGGGGGCAGAGGTGGGGTAGGGGGGATGGGGAGTGGGGGGTTGACCCGTATTCCACAACTTCTTGCAACTCCTTGGAGCTCACGGCTCGTGTTGTGCAGCCCAGTGTTGGGCTGTTCCTTCCACGTCACCTCTCTAGTCTGTATCTGGGGCTCGTACTCACCCTGTTACCATCCAGAACGCGTCGAAGGAGAACTCACCTTCCATTATTACAGCCAAATGGTGGCATTGCTCACCCCTGTAATGTCAGTCTGTGCCAGCCAGGGGAACCAGACTTTTTGGAAATTTGCACCAGTGTCGTTGACCAAACTAGTCAACTTCTCCATCTGGCAAACAAACCAAATTCTGTTCCTAATCTTTTCTAACGCTGGAGTTGTGTTTTGCTTCCACAATGCTGCCATCTCACACCTCACTGCCGTCGCAAAATGAGCGATCAATTTGTTCCCTGCTCTCGACAGGTCCTCCAGTGGCCGATTTAGGAGAAATAGCCAAGGGTCTAGAGGAATTTCGAGGCCCAAGATCCTCTCCAACCAATTCTGAATCTGTTCCCATATTGGGCGCAGTCGAGGGCAAGACCACAGCATGTGCAGCAGGTCTCCAGGCTCTCCACATTGTCTAGGGCACAAGGGGGAGTAACCCGTGACAAATTTTGATCATCTAACTGAAGTGAGATACCACCTCATTAACACCTTATATGAGTTCTCCTTCAACGTCGTACAAATCGATGTTTTTGCTGTCGCCTCGAGTATGTCTGTCCAGTCCTCGTCCTCTAAAGTCTCCCCTAAGTCCTTCTCCCAGTGGGTCATGTAGTCAAGACGTGTGTTGGGGCCGATCCCAGGATCGACTATCTCACTGTACAACTTAGATGTAAGTCCCGAGGTGTTGTGCCCTCGTGCACAGAGTGATTCGAAATTCGTCACTTTAGGACGGTTCTTGTATTTGGTGTAAAATGCCCGGATCTGGAGATATCTAAAAAATTCTATGTTGGGGGTGCCTTTGTGGGCCTAAATTTGTGTGAATGTTTGAATAGTGCTTATGCCCTCCAGATCCCTCAACCTCCCGTACCCACTCTGCTTCCAGAGTATAAAGTGTCCCTCGTCCAGCCCTGGAGCAAAATCGAGGTTGCCGAATAGTGGTGTCATCAGGGAGTATCGCTTCGTTAAGGTGCATTTAAATTTAGTGGCTTCCCAAACCGAGAGTGAGTTAGTTATTGAGGATAGCGGTCTCGAGATTTTCTTTAACCTAAGTTTTGGGTACCAAATCAGATTCTGAATGTCCAATGGGGCACACAGCTCGCTCTCCAGCTTCACCCATCTACGGCGCTCAGGATCTATGTGCCATTGGATAATTTGGCTCAATTGTGCCGCTCTGTAATATGAGAACAAGCAAGGTACCGCCAGTCCGCCTGCTGTTTTGGGTTTAATCAGTGTTGTTGCTGGTATCCTAGCTTTCCTATTGTTCCATATAGATTTAAAGATCTGAGCCTGCAAGTCACTTATCTCTGCTCTATCTATGGGTATGGGGAGTGTCTGGAAAAGGTATAAGAGTCTGGCCAGAAGGTTCATCTTTACGCTATAAATTCTTCCAATCCAGGAGATACCGAACGTCGCCCATTCCTTCAGCTCCCTTCTCAAAGATTGTAAGAGTTTGGGGTAATTTGCCTTATATAGCGATTTGACCTCCTTCGTGAGATTAACTCCCAGGTATTTAATCATCTTGGGTTGCCAATTCAGATTGAAGTTAATCTCTACTAGTTTTTCGGTAGTTTTGGGGAGATACAGGCTTAGCGCCTCCGATTTTGATTGGTTGATTTTAAACCCCGAAACTGAGTTAAATTTGTCCAGGAGGTCAAAGATGTTTGGTAGGGAGACTAGGGGCTTTGACAGTGTCAGGATAACATCATCCGCGTATAACGCGGTTTTGTACTCCTGAGACTGTATATGGATTCCCGTGATGTCTTTATTACTGCGAATGTGGTTTGCAAGTGGTTCCATGCAGAGGGCGAACAACAGTGGTGAAAGTGGGCAGCCCTGTCTTGTACCACTTCTAATTTGCAGCGAGTCTGACGGGTACCCTTGATGGATTACCCGCGCTGTTGGATTTGTGTACAGCGCTTTGATTGCCCGTATCACCGTTTCCCCCATTCCTAATGCTGCAAGCGTGGCATCCATGTATGGCCAGTCGATTCTGTCAAAGGCTTTTTCTGCGTCTAGGCTTACAATCATTCCCGGGATCTTGTTGGCATTTATGTAATCTATAGTGTCAATTATCCTTCTAGCATTATCGGCCGCTTGCTTACCTGCGATGAAGCCAACCTGATCTGGGTGAATCAGCCTAGGCTGAATCGAACTCAATCTATTGGCCAGTAATTTTAAGTAAATTTTAATATCTGAGTTAATCAAAGATATTGGCCGATAGCTTGGACAATTGGTGGGATCTTTGCCCTGTTTATGGATCACTGAGATGGACGCTTGCAACATCATGTCTGAGAAGGTGCCCCCTGTTAGAATATGGTTGAACATCCTCAGCAAGTGCGGGGACAGGATTCCTATAAATTTTTTGTAATACAAGTTAGAAATCCATTTGGGCCTGGAGCTTTAGCAGGTTTAAGGTTAACAACTACCTCTTTTAGTTCCTCCGGTGTAAACTCCTTACCAAGGAACTCCCGCTCCAACCTTGTCAGTTTTGGTAGGTTCGCTTTGGCTAAAAATTCGCCTAAAGCCTTATTTGTTTTAGCGTTATGCCGAACCTTCTGGCCATCGTATAGCTTTGCATAGTATGCTCTAAACTCCTCGACTATGTGTTTGGGATTGGCTGTTAGCCCTCCCGTTCTAGTCTTAATTGCATGGATTGTGTAGTTGTGTTGTTTATTGCGAATTTTCCTAGCTAGCATGGTAGCTGGCTTGTTCGATTTTTCAAAAAATTTCCTCTTTGTCCAACTCAGTTCTTTCTCAGCCTGGGAGGTGAGGAGGAGGTTAAGCTCTATTCTTATGTCCTTCAACTCCTTCAATGTGTCTGCGTTGCCGGATTGGGTATGCTGTATAGAGAGCTCATGGAGCCTCTCCCTTAATAATTTTGTTTTAGCTTCCCTCGCTTTTTTCTTACCCGCTGCTATATTTATCAGGACCCCTCGCATAGTGGCCTTGTGTGCCTCCCACAAGGTGACGTGGGATTCCACACTGCCGGTGATAGCTTTAAAGAATTGTGAGATCTCGGCTTTAATTTGTTGCGCGGTCTCTGGGATCTTTAATAAAGACTCATTTAGTTTCCAGTTTGCTCCCGGGCTGATCAGCTTGATCTGGGAGCACCTCAGCTCAATTGGTGCATGATCGGGCCATGAAATATCATGTATCTCTGAGTAGGTGATCTGGGGGACCAGTCTAGATGACACCAAAAAATAGTCGATCCTGCTGTAGCTGTCGTTTGGGTTTGAGTAAAATGTGTAACTCCGCTCCCCAGGGTGTTGTTCCCTCCAAATATCCACCAGCTGATTCTCTCTGATTCCCTGTCAGAGTGCTGTGACACCTTCCGCTCTGTCTCTATGTTTCGTCTGTGTTCTGTCCATATCTGGGTCCAAGCGTTTATTAAGGTCCCCAGAAGTACTATACTGCCCTCTGCGATCCTGTTTAGGAGTGTGAAGAAAGATCTAAAGAACTGCGGGTCATTCTCACATGGGGCATAGACTGAGGCCAAGGTCAGTCTACTGTTTTGTATTGTTGCTATCAGAATAAGATATCTGCCTTCCACATCTCTTTTAATCTTATCTATTTTAAATGGGAAATTATTGTGTAGGAGTATAGCCACCCCTTTCTTTTTTTCTCTTGCTGAGGCTAAATAAAACTGCCTGTATTGGGCATCTAGATATTTGGGGTTGTGTCTGGCTCTGAAGTGTGTTACCTGTAGGAACAAAACATCTATCTTCTTTTTCTTATATTCAGAAAAGGCAACCCTCCGCTTCTGCGGACTATTAAAGCCGTTCACATTTTGAGATAACCAGGTTACAGACATTGTGGTGTGTATATAGATCTGCTTACCCTATTCTGTGCACTGATACGGGTGATTTTGCCGGACGATGGCTGAGTTGCAGTTAGACCGCGTGGCTCCGAATGCTCCTGTAGTCGCTCCATGTGGGGGTCGGGATAGGGGGGGGGATACGCACAAAAACAGACAGGGGAGACAACACAACATGTAGTATAGACAGCATCATAATAGACAGCAATATCAACTGTTCTGAGCTTTTACCAGACCTTGCTGGTCTGAGCTCATGTGCCCGGGGACCCCGTGACCTTGCGTCCACCGCACCATTCATCACTGCAAGGCTCCAGTTCGGTAGGAAGTCCACATTCCCCGGGTCTTTCCCAACTGACCTCAATGTACCCTGATCAGTGTGGTTGAGGCCCATGCCTACTGCCAGGAGAGGGGAGCTACCTCCTAACCCCCCGCGCTATGGAGCATTATCTTATGTAAAACTAAATACTCTTATAGTATATGCCATTGTGTAACTCTTCCACCCAGCTTTCCTGGGAAACCCAACTTTTTAAAACTTCAACTTAAAACTTTGTCTTTTTTCCCCCCCTCCACACCCTTGTATGGATTAATTAACCTGTTACGCTAACCATGTGTTAACTTGTTTAACTGCCTATCCTCTTTCCTGTGTTGTTTTTTTTATTTTGTTGTGCCCTCTTTTGTATTTTTACTCCTCCTATGTGTTTTCTTACCTCCTCCTTCTTTTCGGTCGCCAATCTAACAGCGCCCTCCCTTATCTCTTGTTGTTCCACCTCCTCCGGTATGTTCCCCCCCTACTCCCTTCTACTCTACCCCCCCCCTTCTCTCTTTCCTCTCTCTACCCTCAGCATTCTCTTATTGCCCTCTCCCCCCCTCTTATCCTCTCCTCATCTGCCCTCTTTCCTGTCCTCCTCCAACCTCCCCTCCTTCTCCGCCCCCTAAATATGGTGCCTGATGTTCCGTGTGAGATCAGCTTCCGCATTCGCAACCTACTATGAGATGGGGCTGCTTTGTACAGCTCGCACCAAGCCTCTTCCCTGGGCCCCCCTCCCATTGTCTCTTCTCCCCTCCCCCCCCCCCTCCGCTGTCCGTAATCTGTATGTAATCTTTTTTGCGTGGTCGACCTTGTTTGGGGTCTCGACGGGGGGTTGTCCGGATTCAGGTCTAATCTTCTCTGATAGTTCTTTTCTCTCCCTTGAAAAAAATGGGTAGATTTATCAGCATCATTTGCACTCTGTGATTCCCCCAATTGCTGGAATCTATTGGACAATTCAAGTACATGGGAATTTAGTCTGTTATCTTCCCTGTCCCTATCATTATTAATTTTTATTTTATTAGGTCGGGGATTATGGCTAACCATTCTCCAATTATCATTAGCCCTATTTGACTGATCTCTATGCGAGTTGGGATAAATTTTGCTCCTAACCCCCCATATTGGACATGTTTGATTTAATCACACTGGGCAAAGAAAGTGACGCCTTATGTTTGTCACTTACCCCCAATCTGGGACTGCATGTCTTATTGGCAGAGGCAGGTCCACTGGTGGTTTTTGGGGAAGAAATATTATCCACAACAACATTCAAGGACTTTGATAATTGTTGATTGACTTTATTTGTTGTAGGTTTATCCTTATCATTCCAATTCTTCTGTTTATTTAGTAAGTAATCGTTTTAATCCCTTAAGAATTTTTTATTCTTAGAGACCATGATCCCATTCTGATATTTTTTCATCTTAGTATAGACCTCCTCTATCAATTGGGGTAACTTTTCCAAATCTGAAGATTCCAAGATCTCGTTTTTGATTTTTGTATTTCTGATATCAATCTCAACGAGCTCATTTTTTCTCTCTATAGTGAGGATCGTCATTAATCTATGTGAACAATCTTCTAAAATATCATCCCATGATTTAAGGAATTTTGAGTTATTTATTCCATAAGTGGGATTCTTTAAGAACCTCAGACCCCTAGGAGTTCTTTTTGTTCTTAAATATTCCTCCAATGTTCTCATATCCCAGAAAGCTTGTATCTCTTGTTCAAGCAATCTGGTTAGTATTTCCAATTTGGAGGGTAAATCAACATTTTCAACCTCAGGGATATCTTCATCAGTATAAATATAACCAGATTGCTCCTATTATTCCTTGTTTCCAACCCATGTAAAAATGTACTGGTATATGATTTAGCCATGGGGTCATTAGCCTCAGCCACAATTACACTAATTTCAGCCAAAGTACTGAGGGCTTCTGCCATAATGACATTAGCTTCAGCCATGCTTCAAGGTACACAGTGTAGAACACTAACAGAGAAAATGTACTAAATACTATAGTGAATTAATACAGAAATGCAACAGGGCATAGCATTGGGTTGATGACCCTGCTATAAACCAATGGATACAGTCTAAACAAAGCAGCAGGTGACAAGTGGAGATATTGAATAAAGTCCAGAGAGAACAAGTCCAATCCGGGCAAAAGTCACACGATAAACAGAAATGTCACTCCGCGCTAGGGCTGTCCATACATATAGTCCCTCTTGCTGCCGTCAGTCTGAGGAACTCCACACAACCCCTATGTGTGGAGTTCAGATCTTCGTCAATCTTCACCTCCAATTTCAACACCAATGTTAACTCTGCCCAACACTTAAATATGGCACTTTAAGATGGGACCCACAACTATATGGCTCCAGCTAATATAGTTGGTCTTAAATACTCTAAAACATAGTCACTTGAATAACAATTAAGGGAGGGGTCTGCCTAATCAACTCTCAGACACATACCAATTAAATGTTAAATTCTGTAGCCAATTGATGATAGGATTCACCTCAGACACATACCAATTCAATTTTAAATAATAATGAAAATTAAACTAACACATATTTACTAAGCACTCAACCTATTTACAAAACAGTGATACAACTAAATAGTGCAGTGATACAAAGGAATAATAACCTCTATAGTGCAAAAAATTAATATGAAACACCCAGAAACATACGAATGAAGCGGGGGGATGGCTACCTAAGGACAAACAACAAGTATATCCATAAAGGCTAGTGGGGAATAGTGAAAAATAAGAGAACAATCCTTGGCGCACAACCAGATCAATGAACCTGGATGTTAGAGTCCAAAACCTCTGAAAAGCATTCGTATGCCACACTGATGGTATTCTTGGACTCTCTTGGAAGTGGATCAATATCTGAAATCAAATGAGACAGGAAAGACCATTGCGCAGTATTTTCTGGCTCTGGAGATCACACATGTACAGAAGCTAACTACTTACAAAATTAGGGGTACTGCTATGGGGTCCAATGTGGCCCCAATATGCCAAATATTTTTCATGAATCTGTTTGAGAAAAGATTCGTTTACAACCAAACACTGTTCAAGAAATTGACACTCTCATGTGTAAGATATATTGATGATATTTTTCTTTGTGTGGACGGGTACACCAGATGATCTCACTGTGGTATTACACATTGAATGAATGTCTACCCACCATTTATTCACAGTGCATCAGGATGCCCAGGAAAAATTGTTTCCTGGACACCAATGTTTACAAAGGGCAGGGCAACTACAAACAGATCTATTTTCGAAAACCACAGATCGGAATACTTTGCTCCACTATAGCAGTTTCCATGCCCCTAGTACCATACACTGGCGACACACTTTATTCGAGCTCGGCTAGTCCACGAATTGGTATAACCGGGGGTATTGAGGTTGTGACTGTTTTCTGCCGAGTGCATGAGTATTTTCCAAGCAGGGATTGAAGCATTTTATTCCCGCTGGCTGCAATACTGCACGTATTATATATATATACTGCATTACAATTCATGAATTTATGCCATCGGTAGACACGCGAAGCATTGCAGCCTATTAAATCCAACATTATCATTTAACAGATCAGGCGTCAGCCAGGCATGAACCCAGGCTGGGAAGGCAACGCACGGGGCTTGTCAGAGGTGAGGAGCGGCGCATCCAGGTATCTGC
>CM071570.1:213437329-213482974 GCA_036426205.1 Ascaphus truei
AAGCAAAAAGCAGATAGGTAGACCTTGAAAGGTATCTTTGGCTTGTGCTTGAGTGTAAGGGTCTGGACGGCAGTAGGTCTCAGATTCCTCTGCACTTCTGCCTTCTGCAAAGCTCAATCAATTGGAAGTCACGACACACATAAAAATGCAAAATAATGCAAATAGTGTAGTACCATAACACATTTATTAAAACAATAAGATCACAAACAATTGCACTCACATGCTGATGAATCTTAAATCCAGACAGTTACAGGATCCAGCCTCTACCCATACACCACGTACCTGGTATTCAAGCCTGTGGACGGCACATCTGTCATCTGTTTTTAAGATCCATCAGCATGTGAGTGCAATTGTTTGTGATCTTATTGTTTTATTAAATGTGTTACGGTACTGCATTTTTATGTGTGTCGTGACTTCCAATTGATTGAGCTTTGGAGAAGGCAGAAGTGCAGAGGAATCTGAGACCTACTGCCGTCCAGACCCTTACACTCAAGCACAAGCCAAAGATACCTTTCAAGGTCTACGCTATCTGCTTTTTGTAAGTAGTTAGCTTTCTGTACATGTGTGATCTCCAGAGCCAGAAAATACGCGCAATGGTCTTTCTCCTGTCTCATTTGATTTCAGATATTGATCCACTTCCAAGAGAGTCCAAGAATACCATCAGTGTGGCATACGAACGCTTTTCAGAGGTTTTGGACTCTAACATCCAGGTTCTCTAAATTTTAAATAAATTGTAAATAAGGGTCATCAAAAGCTTACGTATGGAGAACGGCTTGCTCTGTCCGATTTAGAGAAAAATCAAAGCATTTTTATTATTAAACCCTCTTATAAAGGGTGAAATGTAGTAATACTGAACCAGGCTGATTACATCTCTGAATGTCAAAGGCTGTTATCTGACAAGAAATTCTACAAGATACTAAAAGCCGATCCAACGGATATATTCTTGAAAGAACTTATGCATATGTTAAAAGATGGTCTAGATAATAAACTTATACTGCACCGACACACTTTATTCGAGCAAATACCCAGTATGTACCTGGCAGATACCTGGAATGCACGCTCCTCACTCTCTGACAAGCCCCGTTGTGTTTGCCTTCCCAGCCTGGGTTCATGCTGGCTGACGGGCGGCTGATCTGTTTAAATGATAATGATTAGGATTTAATAGGCTGCAATGCTTCGCGTGTCTACCAGATGGCCATAAATTCATGAATTGTAATGCAGATATATATATATACTGTGCAGTATTGCAGCCAGCGGGAATAAAATGCTTCAATCCTGCCTGAGAAATAACCCACTGCACTCGGGCAGAAAACAGTCACAACCTCAATACACCCGGGTATACCCGAATTCGTGGGACTAGCCGAGCTCGAATAAAGTGTGTCGCCAGTGTATCTAAGAGTGAACATGATTTTATGCTGGTAAAGACACCAAGGCAAGCAACCTTTCACTATTAACCTAAGGTACATAAGGGGATTTTGCCACCACCAGGTAGACCAATAGTGTCTGGAATTGAGAATTTAACATCTACCACTAGTATCTACCTGGACCGCTTTCTGCTGCCATTTATCAGCGCATTGCCATCGTATCTTCGAGATACAAAGGATACATTATTGAAACTCAAGGATATTATACTAGACAATCAGACATACCTGGTTAGACTCAATGTAGAAGGCCTCTACACAAGTATTCAACACACTATCGGATTGCAGGCTGTCTCACATTCTCTGAGAGCTAGGAGTGAACATTCGAAACTCCTTAATGAATTTGTCATGACATTATTGGTATTTACACTGACTCATAATTTCTTCACATTTAACATCAGCTATTTCATCAAGTATAGGGCACAGCAATGGGGACCACCTATGCTCCCACCTATGCCAATTTATATCTTGGCTGGTTGGGGAAAACGGTGGTCTTCTGTGAAGCCCAGGAAAGATTCATGTTGTGTGGAATTTTGGGTCAGATACATTGATGACATACTACTACTACTACTACTACTACTACTACTACTACTACTACTACTACTACTACTGCTACTACTACTACTACTACTACTACTACTACTGCCCTACTACTACTACTACTACTATGGAAAGGGACAGAAGATCTCCTTAAAGAATTCATCAATTAACTTAACACCAATCCAATAATCTCATAATAATTTACCAGATCAAGAGTGATAAAATTTACTTTTTAGATATCACCATTATAAAAACTGATACTGGGAAATTAGAGACAAGCATCTTTAGAAAATCAACATCTACAAATAATTTACTAAGGGCAGACAGCTATCATCTGAGTCACATTGTTACAAATATCCCTGTTGGTCAGTTCCTCAGACTGTGTCATAACTGTTTCACAGTAGACAAATTCAAGAGACAATATGTGGATATGTGCAATAGGTTTTATATACGTGGCTATAGTAGAGGATCTGTTATAAAAGCTTACAGAAGAGAACTCTCAAAACCTAGATGTAATATAATTGGTAGACAATACAAACAAAAGATACTTATGATAATATCCACTTTATAAGCATGCATAATAGCCAATGGCAGAGTATAAGAGACATCTTCATCCAAACATTGGTATATCCTACTTGAGGACCCTGATTTGAAACAAGCCCTCCAAAATACACGAAAGTATGGGATGTAAAAGAACTAGGAACATCAAGGATAGATTTAGGTACATACTGGGTATTTGCTCGAATAAAGTGTGTCGGTGCAGTACGTGCATTACCGAGAAGTCAGTTCTTTTGGGTGAAGAGAATTGTGGGGGAACCTAATAGACTTGAGAACCAACTAACAGCTATGACTAAGAAATTTGAGGACCGGGGTTATCCGGTTAGTTAACTCACGAATGAAAGAACAAGGGTTGATAGTCTTGACAGGGAGACTCTATTACGATCTACTAGGGTCAAAACCAGGTCACAAAGAATACCCTTTGTAAGTACATATAGTACTGCCAGTCCTAAGATTAATAGAATCCTTAGAAAATATTGGCCCTTGTTTAGATTAGATCCTATGATAGATAGTTTGTTTACGGCCCCACCATTGATGTCATATTGAAGGGCACCCACATTAAGGGATTCATTGGTCAGAGCAGACCTTGGTTCAGCTAAAGTACAAGGGTCTCGCTTTAAAGGTACACCTATTCAAGGTACCTTTCCATGTTTGTCATGCGCACAGTGCAGCAATGTGCAGAAGGGTTCCTCTTTTACGCATCTACATACGGGCAAAAGGTATCAGATAAGGGACTATGTAAGTGAAACAATTCGCAAAGCTAAAGAACGGATTAGTCAGCACAAATCTACCATTAGATGTAAAGTGCTGGACCAACCCGTGTCCTCACACTTCGTACAAGCGGGGCACAATGTGAGTCAATTGTGGGTTAAGATCATAGAAGTGGTGGCCAAACCACGACGTGGTGGAAACAGAGTATGTGCACTCAGGAAAAGGGAGGCCTTCTGGATTCGGGTTATTGGGCACGCTACATCTAGGGGGTTTGAACAGGGAGTATGATCTCGCTAATATAAGCGTGACCTGTCAACTGTCCTGTCCCGGTGTATATCTTTGTGCACGACGTACAAGGTCGAGGGATGGGTGCTATAATTCACCCATAACTCAAACCAGTTTGTTGTCATCACAGTTTAGATCCTTAGGCACCAACTTCAGAGGCCTCCCACTGATACAGAATATCACGTTAACATATTCTACCACTATGACTGTCACGTTAGACACACCTCAGCTTGTTGCCCTTAGGAAGTTGTGGACGGTTGGTGTGGGGCGACCTCTGATAGTCCGTAAAGCCAAGCAGTATGTAATGTTATTATTGAGGACTCCCTCTTTAACATTGTATCCAGCCTGGTTATGGTTGACTGATGGTGCACTTTGTATCTGTACTTGTACCTGTATATTATTTTATGACATCAGAGACCTCTGACTCTTTTTATTCCATCGTGGGACCTCTATACCTTTATACTTTCATACACATCCAAATTTTGGGTATTTGGAATATTTCAGATCTGGGTCTCTATTCGGCTTTTTAATATTTTTTTATTCATAGACACATGGGTTCTTACCGTTTTGGCTCATTTGGACGTTAATTTGCATCTCAGCTGACCAGACAGGCGATATGGACACATGGGGATATTAACTTATTGTTATATTGTATATTCTCTGTTTTTTTAGGCCATGTATTGTCAGGCGTCACAGCAAAGTATATTGCGGGGGCTCGACACTTGGACCTTCACTATGTTGCTGTATGACCATCTACAGTATATGCTGAGTGCAAAAAAGGTGTGTGAGGCGCTTCTTATAGAGGTGCAATATTTATAAATGTAAACCTTTTTATAAAAAAGTGCTCTTATATGTAAATGTGTGAATAATATAAATTATAAATAAATGTGAATAATATAAAATAGTGAACTTCGCAGCTCAACCCTCTAAAGAGAAGATTCAATTACTCCTGTCGTTGATTGTAGAAAGAAGCATGTGGGGAGCGCAGATGTCACCATATGTGGGGAGAAAAATGTGACGCAACGCGATCTCGGTAGCGGGGCTGGCGGTGGACACAAGAGCTGCGCATCATTATTTTTATGTGTCTATGCATATAGTGCAGAATGTAAGTGCAATACTTATTGCCCTTAAATATATGCAATGTTGCACTAAGTGTATCATCTTTTTCATTGAGGGCTTATCCTGCCGGGACCTGATACTTCCAATTGAGAGAGCCTTCCATGCAACACGTTCATATCCACTGCTGTTATTCTATTGAGAAATTGTGAGTCCCCAACTGTGATTCATTGAGCTGTTTTTCTGTAGAACATACTACATACTACACTATATATTTTCATTTTTCTCCCCACATATGGTGACATATGCGCTCCCCACAAGCTTCTTTCTACATCTATATGCTGGGCATGATTTATGTTAGTCATCATTAGGTTATATACAGCAAAGATAAGTCCTGTACTAATAGATTATAGTATTCACAATAATGCTGCATGAGGTATTTGGATTTCGTTGGCTTGGTTCAGCATACAATATTCATGGTATTACAGCCATAGATATTGATACATAGTGGTCCCTGGTGTTATATACATGGATTGTCCTTGTATAGATAAAATACATAGTTTTCCCTTATGTGTCCATTTAATATACATGCCATTCTCTTAGAGATTGAGGCTATAGGGGTTGTGCATTTGAGGAGGGCTAGGATCGGCTTCAGTCCGGTCCCTGTGTGCTTGAGCTTTTTAGCACTGGATTAAGAATCGCATCGGAAGGGAACAGTGGATTAAGTGAGAGCAGATCGGGTAATGAAGAATAGCTGGCTCTATATGCAGTACGGAAATGTCCCCCACAGGTCTTTTGGGGTAAATAGAAGTTGAATAGCCAGTACTTGTTCCGATCCAGCCCTATGGTAGTGCGCATGTGCATGGGCTTTATGGTAGTGCGCATGTGCATGGGCTTAATAGATACAGCCCTGTTGTTCTTTTAGCTATCTAACTCATGTCACACAGTTTAGATGTCCTGTTTGCCTCTCACACACATTCATTCCACCTAGGGCTGAGCATTGTGTGTTCATCCTCTATTTTAGAATGTTAAGTTACGTGTGGTTTTGGGTTTGCATGCAAGGTTTTTTGTTTTTTTTTGTCCAATATGAGCCACCTTAGGAACCTGGGTGGGGAACTTTAGGCGCCAAAATTGCTGATTGACAGCACTATAAATGTTCACATTGTTTGTCAGATTATGTGGGGGAGCTTGAGAAAGGATCGTTAGGTCCGAAACATTGCTTTTTTCTGTGATTACCCCCTGATGCCTGTGTTACTTCATTAAATTGTATTTTTTTAATTTGTGAGTGCTCCAGATTCTTCGATATTGGGTGTTTATCTATTTTTTGTTGCTGGATGGTGATCCTGGCCGAACTGTGAGCACCACGACTGATCAGATAAGTTTGTTCCTTTTCCTTTTTCCTTTTGAGTGCCCTGAACATTCTTGCTATTGTTATTTACTTTTTGTACATACTTACTTTCAGTTATTAGAATATGCCTACATTTGGAATCACGCGTATCTGTGTTCAAAAATATATTACATTTCTAAAAACTGTCACTATTTAGTGTATATGGTGGCTTAATCATCATTGATTGGCTTAGGGTGCCGTGCCTTCGCTCCAATCACGTATTTAATGACATCTAGTAGTCTGCATATTAAGCTTCTCTCCCTGAAGAAGTGCGGTGTACGCACGAAATGTACGTCTGGTTTAGAGCGTCACGCTGGGGACGCATGGTGTGGCGACATCTTCGAAGCTCCGACTGAGTACCCGGCTCCAGCTAGAACCACGAGACTGGCTTGTATATCGGTGCTTTTCTATTTAGCTCATGTGATGGTCCTCCGTGACCTGGATACAGTGATTGGGTCACATTTTGACATAATATGCTAGGGCTTTTAGCCACGATATACATTAGCCTGCAGTTGGCTAGCTGTGATTTTTAATGATTGACCGGGTTATTCGTTATGTTCCTGTGCAGCATACATTATTGATCTATATAGCTATGTGACTCTGCTTGTTAGATATAATATCTGTATCAGTAAAAGATCTATCAGTTTGGTATTTACATACGGTTGCAACTGATAGTGCCATTTATTAGCATAAGGACTGGAATACATCAACTTACTATATGCTAATGTTATATTGCGTGACATAGGGATTTACCCCTTATTACTCTACAAGACGCAATATAGCTATATATTTCACCTTATTTGGTATACAGTATGAGACGTCTTCGACTATCATTGGGACTAAATCTAGTCTACTGTATATGTTACTTATTACACATATATACCCCTATGACCTCAATTATCCACACCACAATGAGGATTTTATGAGATACTTTTTCTGTGTATATACTTAATTTAGGTGTTTAATATTATTGATATGTATTAAAGCTTTATTATTGTTACGCCGGTGCTGCCTGCAGACCAGACCCGTCCCCTGAGCTGAAGGGGGAAGTGGTAATACACGCACCCGCAGCAAAGGGAGCGTGTCCGGAGTGTGGTATGAAGTATTGCCAGGCCAGGTGTAGTAAGGTGGACAATACTTGCCGGTACCAGTTGTAGAGATAGAGTGAAGGATGCCTCGCCGAAGTCAGGGAGTGGAGAGTGGAGATAGGTCGTTGTCCAAGCCGTGTTCAAGGTGTTGCCAGAGTGAGCGTTGTCTAAGGAATGCCGAGATCGAGAGCCAGAGGGGGTAGTCATACAAGCCGCGTCAGAACCTGTGAAAACACTGAGAGAATCCAGAAGTACTTCCATACAGAGACTATGTCGAGCAAAGACTGAGAGCAGAGAGGAGCTAGATAAAGCAGGAAGGTCCAATTAGGAACGGAGGCGGGACAGGAAGAGCTACAGGGAGACACTGCAGATTGGTGCAGGCATAACAGGCCAGGTGAGTCTTGTTGGTAACCTGAGTATGCCTGTGCAGTGTGCAGGGGCAGAGCCTGAGGTCTGGGGGACGGGAAGAAGAGTGTGCAGACTGAGCGTGCTCCATAACTCGTGTACGCGCGTGAACAGAGCCAGTGGATGGTGCAGGTGTGCGTGCAGATGTGCGTGCAGGAGGACGTGGGCACGCCCGGCGCTGAGAAGAGGAATCGCCGAGGGGAGTGATCCCGCGACGGCGGCAGGGGCGAGGAGCCGTGGAGGCCGGTAAGGCAGGTTTGTTTTGTGTGTCCAGGGACTCCCTGCGGGAAGGGGGTGCTTTGTGTGGGGAGCGTGGAGAACGCCGATTCCTGACAGTACCCCCCTCTTCAGGAACGGCCTCAGGACGATCCAAGAACGGTTTCTCTGGAAACTTTTTCCTGAAGGACTTAAGAAGGGCCGGGGCATGAATGTCCTTTGAAGGTACCCAGGATCTCTCTTCAGGGCCAAAGCACTTCCACTGCACCAACAACTGGAGCTGACCCCTGGATAGGCGAGAATCCAAAAGAGAGTGAACTTCATATTCCTCGTTATTTTGTACAGTAATGGGATCCGGTTTACGAGTCTGATCCGGAAAGAAGTGACTGGAGATAAATGGTTTTAAGAGGGACACATGAAAGACATTGGGAATCTTCATACTGGGTGGTAGTTGGAGCCGGTATGCCACGGGATTGATTTGTTCGCAAATAGGGAAGGGACCCAGGAACTTAGGTACCAGTTTAGGAGATGGTACCTTGAGGTGGATATTCTTAGAGGAGAGCCATACCAAATCCCCTGGTTTGTAACTGGGCGCTGAACGACGACGACGATCGGCCTGTAGTTTCGATCTGCGGGAGGAGTTGAGAAGGGTAGACTGAATCGTGGACCATGCGGTTTGGAGGGAAGAAATGCGTTCATCTACGGCTGGTACTCCAGAAGGGATGTTGGGGGTGGGAAGACAGGGAGGATGGAACCCATAATTTATAAAGAAGGGTGACTCCCGGGTGGACTCATTTTTGGCAGAATTGACGGCATACTCTGCCCAAGAGAGGAGTTGAGGCCAATCATCCTGGAAATCGGATATGAAACATCTCAGGTACTTCTCCAGGGATTGATTTATTCTCTCCGTTTGTCCATTGGACTGAGGATGATAGGCAGAAGAGAAAGAAGAAGAGATGCCCAATCTCTTCGTGAAAGCTCTCCAAAATTTGGATACGAACTGAGAACCTCTGTCAGAAACAATGGACGAAGGGATCCCATGAATCTGGAAAATCTGCTCCGTAAAGATATCAGCAAGGGTGGGGGAGGTGGGTAATCCTTTAAGTGGAATGAAATGGGACATCTTCGAGAACCTGTCCACGACCACCAAGATAGTGTTCATTTCCTCTGGACCTGGGCAACTCCACGATGAAGTCCATAGAAATGTGGGACCAGGGGCGGTCGGGAACTGGAAGTGGTAACCGAAAACCCTGAGGCTTTTGACGGAGAGTCTTGCTTTGAGCGCACGTGGGACAGGCGTGGATATCTTGAGACATCCTTGGCCACCAGAAATTCCGACGAATGAGATCAGTAGTCTTCTTAAAACCTGGATGACTTGCAGATTTAGAGGAGTGTCCCCAAGACAGGACCTCTGGAACAAATTTGGAAGGTACAAAGAGTTTGTTGTCGGGAACGACCAAGTCCTTGGGAATGTGTCTCTGGGAGTGCAAAATCTTGTCACGATTCTTGAAAGAAGATGTGGCGAGAATCCTCTCATGCAGAAGGATAGTCTCCAAAGATTCCTCTGGCCTCTCTTCAGAAGAATGTATGGGAGAGTGCGTCTGCCTTTACGTTCTTGGTCCCGGGGATATACAGTAGGAAAGATGAAAATCGAATCGAGAAAAAAAAAGAGCCCAAC
Organism: Ascaphus truei; assembly: GCA_036426205.1. Taxonomy (NCBI): domain Eukaryota; kingdom Metazoa; phylum Chordata; class Amphibia; order Anura; family Ascaphidae; genus Ascaphus; species Ascaphus truei. The sequence goes on from CM071570.1 coordinate 213,446,675, forward strand.
GAGCCTGTCGTGGAGCAAGGCGTCGAGCGTTCTCTATGTAAAGAAGGTTCTTGTGGTCCGTGAGAATAGTAAACGGCTCTTTCGACCCCTCCAGCAGGTGTCTCCACTCTTGAAGAGCCATCTTCACGGCCAGAAGTTCCCTGTTACCCACGTCATAGTTCCTCTTGGCAGACGAGAATTTCTTGGAAAAATATGCACAGGGATGTAACTTATCTTGGGGCGTGGGTCTCTGAGAAAGAACGGTACCAGCGCCGCAATCAGAAGCATCGACCTCCAGGATGAAGGGAAGTTCAATGTTGGGATGACGGAGAATAGGTGCGGATATAAAGGCTTCCTTGAGTATCTCGAAGGCGGAGATGGCCTCGGATGACCAAGCAGAAGGATCAGCTCCTTTTTTGGTGAGCGCAGTAAGGGGTGCCACAATGGTGGAAAAACTCTGTATAAACTTACGATAATAATTAGCGAACCCTAAAAAATGTTGTATGGCCTTGAGAGAGTTGGGTCTTGGCCATTCAGTGACTGCTTGAAGTTTACCGGAGTCCATCATAAAGCCCTCATCGGAAATAATGTACCCCAGGAACGGAGTAGAGGTCTGATGAAAGGTGCACTTCTCCAGTTTGGCGTACAAATGATGTTCACGGAGACGGGAAAGGACGTAGGAGGTGTGGCGTATATGGTCCTGGAGATCTTTGGAAAAAATCAGGATATCATCCAAGTATACAATAACAAAAATATTGAGTACCTTACGAAAGGCGTCGTTGATGAAATCCTGGAAGACAGCGGGAGCATTACATAAGCCGAAAGGCATTACCAGATATTCGTAGTGTCCACTACGCGTGTTGAAGGCCATCTTCCATGCATCCCCCTTCCTGATGTGCACCAAGTTATAGGCACCACGTAGATCCAACTTGGAAAAAATCTTGGCCCCCTGTAATTTATCGAACAGTTCGGTAATAAGGGGAAGGGGGTAACGATTTTTATTTGTTATGTGGTTTAAACCCCTGTAGTTGATGCAAGGCCTCAATGACCCGTCCTTTTTCTTGACGAAGAAAAACCCAGCCCCTGCTGGGGAATTGGAGTGACGAATAAAGCCTTTCCTGAGATTCTCCTGGATATATTCATCCATAGCGTGAGATTCTGGTAACGACAAGGGGTAGGTCTTGGACTTGGGTAGGGAGTAACCTGGAACTAGGTCGATCGGACAATCGTATGCCCTGTGTGGCGGCAAGAGGTCTGACTGTACCTTATTGAAAATGTCCCGGAATTGATGGTAAACGGAAGGTAGAATAACTTCGGGAACAGAGGTATTGGCCAGCAGTTGATGAGTCTCGCCTGACCTCGGCCTCCAGGAAATGGGAGCAGAGGAAGTCCAGTCAATGAGAGGATTTTTAAGCTATAGCCAAGGAAGACCAAGGGTGATGGGTATCCCAGGAGCTGGTGTTCCCGTTTCCCGGACGCCGTGGACACTCCCGAACCAGATGTTCCATGGATCCGCAGTAGAAACACAATCCCCCGGCGTGGCGGAACTGCCGTATCGGTGTGCGGATGCGTTGTACCCCCAATTGCATTGGCTCTGGCAACTCCAGTGCAGGACAAAGAGGTATGGCAGCACTTGGGGGAGCAGGAGTGTTGCTGGGAGTACTGGAGAACGGAACTTGAAAGTTATGGAAGCGAGTGCGCTGACGTTCAGAGCGGCGTACCTGGATACGTTGATCCACTCGGACAGCCAAATCAATGAGGACCTCCAATTGATCCGGCCATGATTGGCGAGAGAGTTCGTCCTTGATGGGATCTGCCAGGCCTTGCCAGAATACGGAGACGAGGGCCTCTTGTCCCCAGTTAGTCTCAGCTGCTAGAGTCCGGAATTCCACAGCATACTGTGTCACCATTCGCCATCCCCGAGTGATCTGGAGGAGAGAAACAGATGTCATCTCCCGACGAGCGGGAGAATCGAATACTCGTTGAAACTCGGCTTTAAATGCCGGGTAATCTTGGGTAAGGACAGAACGTCGCTCCCAAACCGGGGAAGACCAAGCCAGTGAGGAGGTTATAAAGGATTGAAGATGTGGCAAGGTAAGCGAACTAAGTGAAAAACATACAGTAACAATGCAATAGTGGCTATTAGGGGGTGGGTGAAGGGGGAATTTGGCCCTTAGTGGCTGTTTAGGCATTGCGGGGGGGGTGGGGGAGGTGGATTATTTCACGACTAGCGGTTAATACGCTAAGGATAACAAGGGTAACCACCGACTAACCTCACCGCAAGGTCTAAACACCCATCCTTAGGGCTAATAATACCCCTTCACTCACCCGTGATGGCTAAGAAATACAACATCAACAAGAATTAATTAAACCATTACCCAATCAAACCAATTAATCCCTAAGCAACTCAAAATGAATAGAACTACAATGTAACAATGAATTAATCCTACATTATTAAGTAACCATTAAAGACAATAAATACATTAAAACATCTCTGAAGTATCCATAAAACACAAGCTAACATAATAAGTAACAAGTAGAGAAACACCAACGCAAACCAAACAAACCAAAACAAACAACAATCACATCATCAAAAAACAAGCGAGAAATGCCCCCCCAAATATTGGCATAATATGTATTAATCTGTACCCGAAAGAGTGGTACAGATTATATATTATCAGTCAATGGGCCTCCCAAAAAATCCAAAAACACACCCAAAAAATAGACATGTAAAAGAGAAATTTACAAAACATGAATATACTTACTTACCATTAGAAGCAGTGGCCATCCGACTCCGGGGTAAACAGGAAGCTCACGTACCTTGAAGGCCTCCAACAAGATCCGATGCATCATCCATAGGATCCGGCTCAGGTACCCAAACTTCTTTTTTTCTTTACCACGTTTCTATCTTCACCTAACCATATGTTGTTTTTATTTCTTCTTCATCTGTCAATCCATAAAACCCCATGTTAAACCCAGCCGATGCTGTCTCGTCGGCTTCTTGGGCCTCAAAGGCGTCACGGCCTTAAATATGGCTTTGACATCACATTTTACCCTCACAATGGTTAACAGCCACCTGATTGGCTGTTAAAAACATGTGCAAGATCTTAATTTTTTTTTTTGCTGTGACGTCACTTAAAGGGAATGATGCCAGCCAATCAAATGGCTGTGCTTCATTACCTTTAACTGACGCAGAAACCAATGAATGGCCGCTGTGTACAAGGTATTCAAGAACATCAAGCAGTGTGGAATTGTTCCCCGATCTGATTGGATTGAAATACCTTGTGACACAGCGGCCATCTTGGATTTACTGACGTCATGTTAAATGTAATGAAGCAAAGCCATTCTGATTGGTGGCATCATTCCCTTTAAGTGACGTCACAGCAAAAAAAAAAATTAAGTCTGCACATGGTTTTAACAGCCAATAGGTGGCTGTTAACCATGTGAGGGTAAATGTGACGTCACAAGCCCTATTTAAGGCCGTGACGCCTCATTTGAGCCAAGAAGCCGCGAGACAAGCATCGGCTGGGAGTAACATGGGGTTTTATGGATTGACAGATGAGAAAGAAATAAAGAACAACAAGATATGGTTACAGATGAAGATAGAAGACGGTGAGTAAAAGAAAGAAAAAAGAAGTTTGGGGTACCTGAGCCGGATCCTGATGGATGATGGCATCGGTGCTGTTGGAGGCCTTCAAGGTACGTGAGCTTCCTGTTACCCCGGTAGTCGGAGGGCCACCGCTTCTAATGGTAAGTAAGATATTCTATGTTTGTAAATGTCTCTTTTTAGGTCTATTTTTTGGGTGGTTTTTTGATTTTTTGGGGGGGCACATTGACTGCTAATATTTAATCTGTACCTCTTTCGGGTACAGATTAATACATTATTATGCCAATATTTGGGGGGCTTTCGCTTGTTATTGCATTTAATGATGTGGAAGTGATGTTTGTTTATGGTTATGTATTAAAAAGGCTTAGTAAATATGATACCAAGTCTTACATTAAGTTCGGTAAATAATTTTTGATTGTATATATACATGTATATGCACATTATTTTAGCCGAGGGTGTACTATAGTGCGATATCCACAAAGTTCCCCTTGATCTTTATACAACCCAAGCATTCCCAGGATGGACAATGACAGCCCCTGAAGCCATGCTGTTGGCAAGCCAACCGGAAACAGTGACAGTTGACTTAACCCTTATTGGTCCTATTATCATATGCAAGCTGCCCAGTGATTGCTTCAACTAATGTCAAATACTCTCTTCTCTTTTTCAAGGAATATTTGTTCTCTGCAACTCATTTAAGAGTCACTGCAGTCCTTCATTGAGAAGATATAACGCCTGTATGCCCGCAGACCTGACCAGTCCCCAGTATTGTGGTGGGTAAGTGTATAACACGCACCCACAGCAGTGAGGGTGTGCCCGGAGTGTGGTAAAGTGCGTTGCCGGGCCTTGTGAGAAAGGGTTAACGATATACTTGCTGAGTCCGGGGTTCCAGAAGTCAGAGGGTCAATATCCAAGAGCCGTGGGTCTGAGGCAGGAGAAAGCAGCGTAGTGAGGTCCAAAGCCGAGTCCAGGGATTGCGAGGTACACGTAGTCAAATAAGAGCCGAGATCAAATCCAAAGATATCCAACAGGGGCAGGGACAGGAACAAGAGCTGTAACAGAGAACAGAGCTTGGCATAGACAGCTGCACACAGGAGTCACAGAAGAACTATGCAGAGCGAGGAAGGAGAGGGCAGACTGGGGTTATAAATGCAGGAGGACCAATGGTAGCAAGGGGTGGAGCGGAGGGCTGTCTGAGTTATCCCAGGGATAGGTCCAGGTGAGCAGGGAGGGAGTCAGAGAGGTGAGTAGTTGAAATCGCCTGCAGCCGATGGGGGGCGGAGCCAGCGGCATGGGTGGACGAGTAAGAGGATCGGGTGCGCACGCACTCTGTAAGCTTGCCGTGCGCGCGCCCCGGCCGTGCGCGGGAGGATGCGGCGTGCGCCATGGAGGAGCGGCACGGCGTGGGGGCAGGAGAGGTAAGGAGCCGAGGGAGCGGGGAACCGGAGCTGACAGCCGCACTGGGAGCTGAGGTGACGGGGACCCGCTGAGAGGTGCGTGTCCCCCGATCCCTTACAGAAGATATTTTGTTTGAATGCAGCCTGAAAGGGGGAGAGAAAAGATCACATTTGGGAAAATACTGCATTCATTCTGGATTATGTCCGGGAAACTGATTCAGGAACTAACAACCTGTTACAAATCTCTACCTCAGTTATTATGCCTGTTTGCTATTTACAATTGATTAGTAACTGGGACTAATAACACAGTTGCACTAAAAAACTACCTTGCCTACATTTATTAAACGATGCTAATCGCACATTATAGTTAAATGAGGCACCTTACAACCCAGTGTGCAGAATGGGCTGTAGGGTATGCTAAATAGTATAGAGAAAGGGGAACTCTGTTACTCACAAATATCTTGATAAGGTATTCTCTCACTGGTGCTCACCCTCCGTTAATCCCGGCGTATCAATGCTGGATTCATAAGTATACACAAGGGAATCAAAACTGTAAAAAGCTTATTATGTTTAATCCATTTGCAGAGCAGGTACAATCATAGTGTGGCGTTTCAGGACACAAACATATTTCCTCAGACACTACACCTGTATTAGCACTGTGAATATCACATATAAATATACCCTAAGGGGTTAATTACTCCCCCAATACCACCACTTATGAGACATGCAAGGGAGCGGTTCCATATTATGCATCTCCCGATCGCACACCGCAGCGTCAGTCGACTCAGGAACAGTCAGTCTAGTATTAAAGCAGTACTGCAAGTAATCTATATACAGTAGCCCCAACCTGTCTGGGAAACATATACTAAAAGAAAAGAAAGCGCAAGACCTTCATAGTGTAGTATTTAAAATATTCAGTATATTCATTGAAGGTGAGATATGCACATTCAAGATGGTAAATTCAAATAGATGTAGGTATAATAACCACTGTTAAGGAGACGGTCCCACATCTGCTGCACGGAATCCCCGGGAAATGGATGGACGTCCTTTCCGAAAGGCTCCTGTCCTACTTCAGGAGTGTCACTGATGTTCGCCTCCACACATACTGTACATTCCTCCAAGGTGGCTGGAAGGCCAAGTCAGATAGGGTTTACCTGCCGTGGAACAGTCTGCCCTATGGGTCTGTAGATCGCCTCACTAGCAGCACATACTCGCATACGTCTGCCTTCTGCCACTTCAGGGCAGTACTCCGCTTGGGGGAGGGAAATCCCTCACCCTGGTTGGCTGAATCTCAGAGTGACACTCATAAGTCACAGCCTGCAGCTGATCACAGCCTCGGCCGCAGTATAACAAACAGCAGGTGTCTCAGCGTCTCAGTCTCAGTGGTTAGAGACAATGTACTGTAGATGAGCTTTTAAGCTGTTATTCAATAGTCCAGGAAAAGCTCAATTGAGCAAGGAGTACCTAGTGATATATATCACGGCACTCAAAAACTCCTACGCGTTTCGAGACACTAGGACCCTTCTTCAGGGGTGGAGTGTCATGCTCCCAAGATGCCTTATATCTGCCATTAGATCAGCTGATTGATTGACATTGAAATTGATCTAAGTGTGTGCACAATCAATATTAACACAATGATAAATCATTGCTCACACAGTTTATAGAAATAATTAATACCATATCATTCTAACACAATATTGTATACATTTATCAAAACATTATTACACACAAGTGCATTATACGGGGGACAAGGTGTTACTATTGATTGAGTATAGACAGATTTAACCTAAGGTGGATTATCTAGAGAGAGAGAGAGAACCTAGTGATATCTTTGTACCAATAAATAGAGCCACCAATTTGACGTGGCTCCCTGAAATGTTGCGTGTGGTAGGTGCTTAGCGTGCAGATTACTACATTCTGATAGAAAGTATTTGACAAATAGAGGCCTTAAAGAACCCCATGAGATAAAACACTGTATCACCTGTAACAGCTGAACAGAATTGCTAAACAGACAGAACCCCTACAAGCTCATATTGAACCCCCAAAATAACCACAATATATATATGCGTATAAGTGTCAAAGTGGAGTGCTACTGAGCATGGCAATATATATTTAAAACCAGAGAAAGAACATGAAACACAGACAGAGCTCAGTGCACATCCAAAGACACCTATACACGGTACAGTGCCTAAAAAAACATATATATATATATATATATATGCAAATATAACTGTATGCTCATCTGCATGTCTTAGGCAGGTCTGCAACCCCGCCTTTCCCCATTATCACCCAGCATATAGCACTTCCACTGCAGCAAGGGATTCTGGAATGACATCAAATGAGCACACAGTTTCCCTTTTGGCAGTGTGCTCATTTGCAAGTCCATTTCCCAGAATCCCTTGCTGCTGGGAAGTGCTATATGCTGGGTGATAATGGGGAAGGCGGGGTTGCAGACCTGCCTAAGACATGCAGATGAGCATACAGTTATATTTGCATATTTGCTTCCTGTGGAGGGTTTTTTGGTCACTTTTTTTACTCACCCATAGCTAGGATAGAAGAGATAGACAGAGAGAGAGAGAGAGAGAGAGAGAGAGAGAGAGAGAGAGAGAGAGAGAGAGAGAGAGAGAGAGAGAGAGAGAGAGAGAGAGAGAGAGATTACATTTAGCTCTACATATACTAGCACTTGCTGTTGCTACAAACCCTTTCACTGCCTCTGATAATTAACTGTATATGAACCAGTATTATTTCTAATTTATACTAATGGTTTATGGGGTTTTCCCCCATTTTATTGTTCTCTCTCTCTCTCTCTCGTTAAATCTGTCTATACTCAATCATTAGTACAAGACACGTTCTCCACAGTATCATGCACTTTTGTGCAATAATGTTTTGATAAATATTGTGTTAGAATATTTTTGTAATTATTTGCATAAACTATTTATGAGTAATGATTTATCATTGTGTTAATGTTGATTGTGCACACACTTACATCAATTTCAATGTCAACCAATTAGCTGATCTAATGGCTGATATAAGGCATCTTTGAAGCATGACACTCCATTCCCTGAAGAAGTGACCTACTGTAGTGTCATAAAACGCGTAGGAGTTTGTTTTTTGAGTGCCATGATATATATCACTAGGTACTTCTTGCTCAGTTGAGCTTTTCATGGAGTTTCTTGGAATATTGAATAACAGCTTAAAAGCTTACAGTATCTACAATATGTTGTCTCTAACCACCGAGACTGAGATGCTGAGACCCCTGCTGTTTGTTATCCTTCGGCTGTGATCAGCTGCAGGCTGTGACATATGGGGCGTCACACCGAGATTCAGCCAACTAGTGTGAGGGATTTCCCTCCCCCAAGCGGAGTACTGCCCTGAAGCGGCAGAGGGTAGATGTATGTGAGTACGTGCTGCTAGTGAGGCGATTCATAGGGCAGACTATTCCATGGCAGGTGAACCCTATCTGACTTGGCCATCCAGCCACCTTGGAGGAACAGAGGTGTGGAGGCAAACATCATTTACACTCCTGAAGTCGGACAGGAGCCTTTCGGAGATAATGTCCATCCATCTTCCGGGGATTCCGTGCAGCAGATGTGGGATCGTCTCCTTAATAGTGGTTATTATACCTACATGCCTATTTGAATTTACCATCTTGAACGTGCATATCTCAACTTTTTATGAATAGACTACATTTTAAAAACTACACTATGAGGGTCTTGCGCTTTCTTTTCTTTTTCCATTCCTAATTGGTGTTGTCCTGACATTTACTTATCCAGCACAGCAGCAGACTCTCTTTCCTTAAAGGAAGTTTTTCAACATGGTTTAGTGGTGTTTGATTTGTTTATCACCACATGCACACTCTTTTATATTGCACTGTTTGCATGTGATTGTTCAATATTGAGTCACTTTTGATTATTATACAATCTATATATTATACATTTCAGTGTTTAGGTCTTTAACAACAGTTGTTTTACACATTTGTATACTACACAATTGCTGCGCTTGAACATATTTTTGGTCATACTGCACTGACACACTTTATTCGAGCAAATACCCAGTATGTACCTGGCAGATACCTGGAATGCGCCGCTCCTCACCTTTGACAAGCCCCGTTGCGTTTGCCTTCCCAGCCTGGGTTCATGCCTGGCTGACGGGCGGCTGATCTGTTAAATGATAATGATTAGGATTTAATAGGCTGCAATGCTTCGCGTGTCTACCAGATGGCATAAATTCATGAATTGTAATGCAGTATATATATATATATATAGTGCAGTATTGCAGCCAGCGGGAATAAAATGCTTCAATCCCTGCCTGGAAAATACCTCAATGCACTCGGGCAGAAACAGTCACAAACCACAATACACCCGGGTATACCCGAATTCGTAGGACTAGCCGAGCTCGAATAAAGTGTGTCGCCAGTGTACGCATATACTAAGTAGCAAAAAGACCTTATAGAGCAATAGAATACTTTCTGATTTAGTAATTCATAACGATCATTTTCTGTATCTTATAGCAGAGGCAAAGTGAAGGGAAAGGGCAGGTTTTCTGAGAGTCTTCTTGCCAGAACCACAGATGATCCCAGCCATAAAGAATAACAATGCCAAAAGGGGAAAAAGTGTAACTGGTTAGCTGCTGTTATGTCAATGTACATACTCATATTTAGACTTAAGTTGAGCAGATGAACAATGATCCACGCACTAATAAAAATAAATAATTGGTATATTAGTGACCCAGGAAAATCTCGAAAAAAAGTAATATCAAATGTAATTTCAATAACAGAACACACACTTAGGGAGGTTGATCTCAGGGAGAGAGATAAAACATCTTTAGAGTAAACCCATAGCAGTCGTGGACCAAGACTTTAGTGTTACAATGGTTAAATAAACACAGTCCCTAAACAGTTCACCTGCATAGTTTGGATTTAAACTGATGCTGACATTACACCAAGAACCAATTCTGTTCCAATCTTTCATCCAGTCCCCTGAGGGCTACTGTGTCAAGTATATCAGTCCATTTTGCTTCCCTTGCAATTTATATTTTTTCTCTATGTCCACCTCTCTATAGTAGTTTGACATGGTCAATGACCGGTATCTCAGTTGTGATGAGTTATGACCCATTAGCCTGAGTGACATGCTACAGAGGTATCTGACATCACATTCTTAATATTCCATTTATGTTAGGAAACCCTTTCTTTCCGACTGTTAATAGTCTTGCCTACATATAGAAGGCCACACAGGCATTTCAAATGTACTGTTGTGCCGACGGTTATTCTAACACAAACCAGTGGCAATCGCCAAAAAGACCCAGGTACATGCTGGGTACATGCTGGGTTGTGTTTAAGGCAAGTTTAAGTCATTTCTGCATTGACTAATGGTCCATCAGATTAACAGCGGGGGTCCCTGGCAGTCCCATTCCAACTGAATGGGACTGCCAGGGACCCCTGCTGTGTTAATCCGATGGGTCATTAGTCAATGCAAAAATACCTTAAACTTGCCTTAAACTAGCCAGGTTACACCCAGCATGTACCCAGCATGTAACCGGGCTAGTTTAAGGCAAACCTTAGAATACTAGTTGTTTCATCTGTAGACAATAAAAGAGCTTAGGCAGAAACTCAATACAAATTTAAGTTATAAAAATAAAGAGCTTAGGCAGGTATAAAAGACATTTGTCTTAAATTGTTTACCCGTATGCGGTTGAGTGAAATTTTCACCTCTAATTACACCATTACATTGACTACAACTTCTACATGGAAATGTCACAACCGAGGGTTTGGATAGAAATGTCTGTTTACATGGCTTAAGTGAGTCTGCTTTGATTATCGTATCTCTGATATTCCTTGGTCTTTTATAGGCAAGCATTGGAGGTTCCCTCAAAATGTGACCTACTGTGTGGTCTCTCTGTAGCAAGTGCCAGTTCTTAGACACACTTTTTTTATGTGCCTAAATTCTGCACTAAATGTAGTTACAAAAGGAACTCCTTTCTTTTTCCAAGGGTCAATAGATAGGAATTTTCCCATGGATAATTGTTCACCATAGTAACAGCATTTTCTATTGTTATTTTATGATATCCTTTAGTAAGGAATTTCTGTTGCATAGATTCCATACGTATGGGTAATAGTTCAGGATCATTTATAATCTGCTTGATTTGTAAGAGTTTACTAAATGATAGCTCTGTTTTAAGCCCATGTTGATGGAAGCCATCTCCCTGTAATACATTATTACTATCACTAAACTTATTTCCTTTGACAACTTATTTTCTCTCAGGTCCAGAACATTGACAATTTCTTTACTTTTATTGATAATAAAATGAATGGTGTGATGACAACCATTTAAATATTCCAAAAATTGTTTTTGTTTCACCTCATATCCTATCCACACCATGAACACGTCATCGATGTAACGCCTCCATGTGTGGAAATTACCAGAGTACTTCATGTTGTTAAGGATAAATTCAGCCTCAAAGTCTGTCATAAATACTGTAGGTTTGCGTATATTGGTGCCAAGTTTGCTCCCATCATGGTTCCCTGCACTTGTTCATAGTAGACTCTATTATATTATAAATAATATTTGATCAAAATGGTTTTGAGGAGTGTAAGTGTAAAATGCAGTAGGGTATCTTGTGACTCACGATGGCTAATAAATATAACTCTTGGGTCTCCTTCCAAATCCTTTCTACTGATTTCAATACATCAATTTCTACTTATAGTACCTTAAGTAAAACAAATTTCAGACTGGATTAGGCCTAAGTCTATCCTTAACCAAGGCTTCTTCTAATGAAGACAAGAGTGCAATCATATCAACTCTTACATTTAATATTCCTAATTTTCTTAACATACTACATTCCTTTTTCAAATAGAACAGAAAGCTGTCCTTGCTAGACATGCCTTACCCATCAGAATAAAGTAAGCGTGGACACTATCCCTCTTGTTTCTGGTTCTAATAAAATGTTGTGTTTAGGTTCTAAAAATATTCATGTTTTGGTTTTGTCTATCTTGATTTGTTTGGTTATGTGTCTCAAACTCTTAAGGGTTTTGTGTTTGGTTTTGTAATGTAAGGTTCTTGTAGGTTTTGATTTCACGCACACAATTTTGATTATCGCTAGAAGTGAGCCAAGTGTTTTGACATTGTTATAAAAGAGTATCCTGGTAATGTATGAAGATAACAAGCTAAAATAAAAGGAAGGTTTAACTGCAACTTTCTCTTTCCTATCTGTTTTCTGATCATGTCCTTTTTTCTAATTTAAATAATTAAAAGGAATAGGTGTGCATAAATCAGAATACATAACCATTGTGATTGACAATAATTCCCATAACCATCTGCATTTAAAGTCCCCCATGTCAAGTACTGCAAAACAAAGGAAAATTCTACATAAAATGTGATTTAGAATATATATATTTCTAGTTTAATTTTTAAAAATCTGTACCCAAAATATAGTTATTACACATATTTCTTCTGTTAGGTAATTTGGTCCTACCAAACGTCACCTTTAACATATTTTTAGTAACGCGGTTATTAACAGCTTACTAGTTAAAAAATATTGAATAATCTGCATTTTTTTCCAACCAGACTTGAACAATTGTTTCCTTTGCCAACATGTGTAAAACAGTTGGTATAGTAACCTTTGTTGAATTCTCTAGAAACAGTAATTGATTGTTTTAAAGTGTAACTAAACAAACTTCCACTTTGTACAACAAAAAACTTTTCAATGTTTCTTTCTTATTTGTGTACAATTGTATGTATATATTGGAATTTGTGTCTTTATTACTGTAATAAAATCCATGACCAGTTATTACAATTTTTAACATGAGCATTACAATAGTTTGTGTTCTATTGCATTGCCTCATCAGCAAGTTAGTACCCCACGAATGCCTGGTGGTGTATACATTTACAAACATAATGCAAATGTAATATTTACAATAAAACTGAGTAATGGACTTTAAAGGCAAATTACTTTCCCTGTGTGCTGGCTCTGCAAGATGTAATCATCTATCATTCAAATTTATGTCTGTGTGTTTGCTTTAGGGAAATTATGATCACTTCTTAATTTATGACAAAATACATCATGGATTTTCAATATCTTTAACAAGTATGTATCAAAACAGTTCAGTTGTTGGCTACAAGTTTCAATTAGGAATTTCCATGGTTGTATGTAAAAAAAAATGTACAGTATCTTTATAAAGAATTATAATCAATTCACTCAAATATTCATTCAGTGCATAGTGTATTTTTGTTTTAATTAAAATGGCTAGTGGCTTGTTCCAGTTGGATGATCAAATACATAAGAAATGCTATTATTTTTCTACACAGCTCAGAAAATAAATTACATACTTTTTCAACAATCTCATTTGTTTATTTTTTGTATGTTAAAATAATTAGATTTTTAACCTATACATTGTATATCTTTTTATACGCTCATGAAAGGAATACTTGTTTTCAGTTATTATCTTTTAATACCAATTGAGCAACAATATATATTTTTTAATGTCTTTTACTGACAGGACATTTTACAATTATACAATTGTAATCCCCCTGGAGTAAAATCATGGAAATACACTTCGGGACCATGGGGTCTCTGTACCAACATGACATCAGAAGATCTCAAGTTAACTCCTGGGTCCCTTAACAAACCGGCCACAACCAAACAAACACTGGGCCTCATGCAGTAAGCCCCGATAAGGCTTTTTCGGCATTTTATAGCCGTTTTTTGCCCTCCTGATTCAGTAAGCCCCGATAAGTGGGAATTATCTGCAACTTTTATTGCGAAAAAAAAAATTTCGCCACCCGGCTGCCGATAAGCCACTTATCGGGACTTTTTTTTCCCGCCTGAATTCAGTAAGGCCCGATCAGCTTTTCGGTGCTGATCGGCACCCCAGATTGGCTATTTTATGGCCAATCCGTCCCGCCAACTAAAGTTGGCAACTTGCTGGAGGAGAAGCATCGGCAAGGGCGACACTTAGGAAAAATCAGCCCTTTTTCCTGCCTGTGATTGATGCCAGGGGTCTCCGGAGCTGATACCCACACCGGAGCCCCCCGGCATGCATCCAAGGCAGGAAAAAGGCATTTAAAAGCCACTTCATTACCTTAGCAGCTAACCGCTAAGGCAATGAAGGGGTTAACCCACCGTGCCAGCGTTATTGTGGGTAGCGGGGATGGGTGAGGGGGGTATTTGGCCCTGGGTGTGAGTTTAGGACTTGCGGGGGGGATGCGGGGGCACTTAACCCCTTCACGACCGTACGCCGGTTAATACGATACGGTCATGAAGGGGTTAAGCCTCAGCCTACACCCAGGCAGCCACTAAAATACCACTTGGGGGCAATCCCCCTTCAACCACCCCACTACCACAATAATAAAAAAACACAGGCCCATGCACCACAATACGAATAAATAAAAATTAATAATTATATTATATAGATTATATAATTATTATATATATATATATATTACATATAATTATAACCCAACACACAAGCCTCATACCCCCTAACAATACATATAGTAATGGGCAGAATGACTATTATCCACCAATGGTAAGAGTGCAGTTGTCCATTTAATACATACACAACAATAAAGACATTAAATACATATAGCAATCACCCATGTCCCACTGCCACGATGAAGGCCATCTCATCTATCCTGCCCATTCCACATCCGCTTTCTGCAAAACAAACACAAGAATTACAAATCCAAATTAATGTCCCCTAACCCCTTAATCACCATAGCGGTTATTAACCGCTACAGTTATTAAGGGGTTAAGCCACCATCACCCCCACATACCCTCCCCACAAAAGCCCCCCAACCACCCTCACCAATACCACAGGGGTGTCCTACAAATACCCTTGGGCTAATACCCCCTCTCCCCAGACATCACGTACAATAAGTGCCAAATAACTATTATCCACATAGGGATAATCATTATTGGCCATTATAAACAACATTCAATACACGTTAACAATGTAAAGAAAATTGTACTAACCTATCATAAGAAGCCTCGTGCTAGCATCATCCCTTGGGGTCCGTTGCCAACATTATAAATAGCCACAACATTTGAATATCATTAACATAACATGACCCCTAATCACCTTAGAGGGTACTAACGTGAAAGGTAATTAAGGTGGTAAAGCCATCCTGCAAGCCTACAACAGTTATGCCTAACATCCTCAGTGAAATAAATACCATTGCCTAACCAAATTCCTTTAATCATCAATCTGTAGGCGCACATGCCTATCAAAAAATTGCTTTACGTGTATACATGTAGCTAACAGAAACTGCATGTAACAGCTGCAAATCAATGTAACAAGACAATAATCCCACTCCAAATCGCCATACATCACAAGAAGTATTTATTTATCCAATAAACTCACCATCAATGAATTACCACACATCACTTACATCCTAAACAATTAAAATAACATCATACCAATTACACAATGAAACTAAAGTACCTAACAGAGAACAACTTCAAAATAGAAAAAAGTAACACCAACATTACAATATACAAGCAAGGCTTTCCATATCCTACTGTACAGCCTGAAGCCCAAAACTTACACTGTCTAAAATAAAATACATTAGCACCCATCAATGCATAAGCCACAATGATTAACAATACAGAATAAGAAGCTTTAACAACACTGATCATTTCTTACCCTGTATAATATATCTGTCACCTACATACAGACAATACATACAGTGAAGAAATTATATGCATTATAAAAAATGAAAACATGAAAAGCAACAAAAAAAACGTTACATTAAGTACATTTTATTTTAACTTACCATTACTTGCCCACCGACTCCCGTTGATCAGCTTACTCACGAACCAATCAGGAACAAATCCACGACCAAACCAGGAACAATCCAAGAAAGAACAAGTGAGGAACAACCCATAGAACCAGCCACCCAAGAAATCAGAAACAAGCACGACACGCGATCAAATCAGGAACATAAATACGCAAAAGAAAAAACATAAGCCAAATTAAACGCTAAAATAATAAAACATGATCAATCAAGGGTTTACTAGTTTTATTCTTAGGAATCTGTATTAAAATAACCTTGTTCCGGGTCTTCATGACGTCCGTGCCACGCCCTGGTCTTTCATCTTCGGAGGAGTCGTCCTACCTCGGCGTCTGGCCTTCAAAATGAGACGACATAGGCTTTTAAAGCCTAATGACGTCAACATTGTGTCTCATATGGTTCCCAGGCCCCTGATTGTGGCCTGTGAAAACCATTTGTTTGGGCCGATGTAGAAAAAATGGATGACGTAACTTAAAGGCAATCCAGCACGCCAATCGAATGGCTTGCTGCAATTGCCTTTAAGACAAACGTCATGAATGACACATTGCGTGACTCACATGTAAGCCACGCCAATCAGGAGCGTGGAAACTCGCATCCCTACTTGTTGGTTCAAGTACCATGTGAGTGCGGCCATGTGTCATTTCATGGCTGATCAACGGAAGTCGGTGGGTGCAAGTATGGTAAGTAAAGTAAAGACGAAGTAGCTTAATGTACTGTTTTTTTTTGCTTTTCATGTTTATTTTATATAACTATAATTTCTTCCCACTTTATGTAGGTCGTATGTATTGTACGATAGATAAAGGGTAAGAAATGATAGTTGTTTTTAAAGTCTTCTATATCGGATTTGTTACATCATTGTGCTATGAATTAGATGTGTGCTAAAGTATTTATTTTTAGACAGATGTAAGTTTGGGTTCCAGGCTGCTAAAGTAGGATAGGGAAATCATTGCTTTAGTATATTGTAATTGTTGTGTACTTTTCTATGTTTTGAAGTTGTTCTCTGTTAGGATAGCTTTAGTTCATTGTGTAATTGGTA
This sequence comes from Ascaphus truei, assembly GCA_036426205.1. Classification (NCBI taxonomy): domain Eukaryota; kingdom Metazoa; phylum Chordata; class Amphibia; order Anura; family Ascaphidae; genus Ascaphus; species Ascaphus truei. The sequence goes on from CM071570.1 coordinate 213,463,478, forward strand.
TGGATGGTATTTTAATTGTTTAGGGATGTAAGTGATGTGTGGTAATTCATTGATGGTGAGTTTATTGGATTAAATAATATACTTCTTGTGATGTATGGCGATTTGAGTGGGATTATTGTATTGTTAACATTGATTTGCAGCGTGTACATGCAGTTTACATGTTATGCTACATGTATACACTGTAAATGCAATGTTTTATGAGGCATGTGAGCCTACAGATTGAATGATTAAATGGAATTTGGTTAGGCAATGGGTATTTATTTCACTGAGGATGTTATGCATAACTGTTGTAGGCATTGCAGGATGGCTTTACCCCTTAATTACCTTTCACGTTAGTACCCGATAAGGTGATTAAGGGGTTCAGTGTTATGTTAATGATATTCAAATGTTGTGGCTATTTATAATGTTGGCAACGGACCCCAAGGATGATGCTAGCGACGGAGGCTTCTTATTGATGAGGTTAGTACAATTTTCTTTACATTTTAACGGTATTGAATGTGTTTAATAATGGCCAAATAATGTATTATCCCTATGTGGATAATAGTTATTTGGCACATTATTGTACTGTATGTGCTGGGGGAGGGGGTATTAGGCCCGAGGGTATTTGGTAGGACTCCCCTGTGGGTATTGGGTGAGGGTGGTTGGGGGGCTTTGTGGGGGAGGGTATGTGGGTGATGGTGGCTTAACCCCTTAATAACTGTAGCGGTTAATAACCGCTATGGTGATTAAGGGGTTAGGGGACATTAATTTGGATGTTGTAATTCTTGTGTTTGTTTTGCAGATGCGGATGTGGCATGGGCAGGATGAAGATGAGGATGGCCTTCATCGTGGCAGTGGGACATGGGTGAGTGCTATATGTATTTAATGTCTTTATTGTTGTGTATGTATTTTAAATGGACAACTGCACTATTATCCATTTGTGGATAATAGTCATTCTGCCCATTACTATACTGTATGTTGTGTATTGCTGCTATGTTTATTGGGGGCATTTGTCCCCAATAAACATGCTACTATGCGTTAACCCCTTCATTGCCTTAGCGGCTATCCGCTATGGTAATGAAGCAGCATTAATGTATTTTAATAATATTGTGCGGAAGCAGGAGGCCCCCTGAGCTGAAGCGCATTTATTTGTGGCTCAGAGACCCCCTGCCTCCCGAGTTACAGGCCCCGGTTTGGGCCATTGGTTACAGTGTGGACGCCATGTTTATTGCGGGGACGCTATAAACATGGCGGCGACACTGCCACCCGATGACACATACCGGGGCCTGTAACTCGGGAAGCAGGGGGTCCCTGCTCCACAAAGCAATGCGGTTCAGCTCAGGGGACCCCCTGCTCACTGTACAGTATAATTAAAAAGATATTCATGCTGCTTCATTACCGTTGCACATAGCCGCCAAGGTAAGGAACGAGTCTTTATTGATGTGTGTGTGTTTTATTTATACTGTACATGTGCAGAGGGTCTCCGGAGCAGAACCGCATTGGTTTCAGGTCCGGGGACCCCCTGCCCCCCCGAGATACAGGCCCCTTTATGGGGTGCCGGTATCCCTCTGGTTTGTTTACAGGTCGCGGTCACGTGATCGGGACCTTTAAACGCCGAGGGATACCGGCACCTCATAAAGGGGCCTGTATCTCGGGGGGCAGGGGGTCCCCGGACCTGAAACCAACGCGGTTCAGCTCCGAAGACCCCCTGCACTTGTACACTATGAGTAAAAGTTGTTTTTAAATACTTTTTTTGTTGCCGATGTTTGCGCTGAGAGAGCGGCTTGTCTCTCTCAGCTGCAAACATCTATCGGCACCAAAGGCTTATCGGGAGCCTTTTCGGGAGCCAGGCTGTATCGCCACAGGTCATCGGCAGCTTTGCTTTCGCAGTGCTTCGGCAGGGATCGGAAGGATTCGGCCCTTACTGAATACTGCGAGGGCAAATCGCCAAAAAATGGCCTGTTAGCCACCAATCCGCAACCCTTACCGAAAATGTTGGATCGGGGCTTACTGCATGAGGCCCACTGACTCCAGAGTTGGTAGAAAAATGGCCACCACTTTTATTACAAAATATATCCAAAATACCATCAGCTACAGATTGCTCCCACAAATGTTATACTCAACATGCGATATATAAACACCCACGCCCACCAAATAAAATAAGAAGTTACAATCATAACAAACATATCAAATAAAATATTACTACTTATACCAAACCAATTACCAGGACGGGAGGGTGGGGTCCTCATGGCCAGTAGCAAAGAAGGTAAGCACGTCCTCCCTCGCGCTCTTATACTCCCTAAGTTACCTCTCCTTACTCTGACAACCACAATACTATTAACCCTTGTCTAACCTCTGCTTCAGGGAATCAACCCCTCCACCCATCATGCCCCATTCCTAAGGGGTCCAAGGGGTTACTTGATATTTGTAGTGGTACAATTTTGTACTAACCTTAAAATATACACATATCTTTATTTACAGATGCAGCCACCAGTATCCAATGCCAGGGGAAATACTGTGGCTATCTCACAGTAAATGCTGCAACATTTCTGTGAGATTCCCTTCAGGGACCCCCACTGTGTTCATCCGATGGGCCATTAGTCTGGCTGCAGAAATCTCACAGAAATGTTGCAGTTTACTGGGAGATTGCCCCAAATTTTCCAAGGCAAGTCATCAGATACTGGTGGCTGCATCTGTATATAGCGCCATCCATGTTCATAGCACTTTGCAGCAGTAACACACGTAACATAGTAGGAATTAGTAGGAATTAGCACTTCACACATTAAAGTAGAAATTAGGAAAAGGAGACCCTGCCCCAAAGAGCTTAAAACCTCAGTGGTAAGTAGTGTATGTATGTATGTATGTATGTATGTATGTATGTATGTATGTTTTTATTTATTTAGCGCCATTAATGTACAAAGTGCTTCACAGTAGTAATACACGTGAAAATCATATAAATAACAAATAATATAAATAACAGGTCATGGGAATAAGTGCATCAGAATCAGACATAAAAGTAACATGGTGGAAGAGGAGTCCCTGCTCTGAAGAGCTTACAATCTAATTGGTAGGGAGAACGTACAGAGACAGGAGGAGGGCATTCTGCTAAGTGCATCTGCAGGGGGCCAAGCTTTATGTATCGTGTATAGTATTAGCCACAGAGCTACTCATATGCTACTTTAATCAAGTGTGTCTTAAGGTGGTTCTTAAAGTTGGATAGAGAGGGTGCTAGTCGGGTATTGAGGGAAAGAGCATTCCAGAGGTGCGGGGCAGTCAGTGAGAAAGGTTTAAGGCGGGAGTGGGCTTTAGATACAAAGGGAGTAGAGAGAAGACATCCTTGAGCAGAACACAAGAGTCGGGATGGTGCAAAGCGAGCAATTAGGGCTGAGATGTAAAAAGGAACAGAAGATTGTAAAGCTTTAAAAGTGAGGAGGAGAATTGAGTGTGTGATGCGTGATTTGATAGGAAGCCAGGAAAGGGATTTCAGCAGGGGAGACGCCGAGACAGATTTAGGAAAGAGTAGAGTGATTCTGGCAGCAACGTTAATGATAGATTGTAAGGGAGACAGGTGAGAGGCAAGAAGGCCAGACAGCAGGAAGTTACAGTAATCGAGACGGGAGAGAATGAGGGCCTGAGTCAAAGTTTTAGCAGTCGAGTAACAGAGGAAAGGGCGTATCTTTGTAATATTGCGAAGGAAATAGTGACAGGTTTTCGATATGTTTTAAATGTGAGGGGAGAATGTGAGAGAGGAGTCGAGTGTGACCCCTAGGCAGCATGCTTGGGATACTGGGTGAATGATGGTACTTCCAACAGTAATGTGGAAGGAGGTATTAGGGCCAGTTTGGGAGGAAGTATAAGGAGCTCTGTTTTTGCCATGTTAAGTTTAAGTCGACGGAGGGCCATACAGGATGATTTAGCAGAGAGACATTCAGAAACTTTAGTCTGTACAGCAGGTGTAAGTTCAGGGGTTGAAAGGTAAATTTGTGTGTCATCAGCATAGAGGTGATATTTAAACCCAAGAAATGTGATTAGGTCACCTAGAGAAAGTGTGTACAGAGAAAATAGAAGAGGTCCAAGGACAGAGCCCTGGGGTACCCCCACAGAGAGATCGATAGAGGAGGAGGAGGTGTTAGCAAAAGAGACACTGAAAGTACAATGGGAGAGGTAGGAGGAGATCCAGGATAGAGCTTTGTTATGAATACCAAGAGCATGGAGAATGTGAAGGAGAAGAGGGTGGTCCATGGTGTAAAATGCTGCAGAGAGGTCAAGTAGTATGACCAGAGGGTAATGACTTCTGTCTTTGGCAGCATGAAGGTCATTAGTTATTTTACTGAGGGCTGTTTCAGTGGAGTGAGCAGTGCGGAAACCAGATTGTAGAGGGTCTAGGAGAGAATAGGTGTTGAGAAAATGGAGCACACGAGAGAATACAAGACATTCAATGAGTTTGGAGGCAAAAGGCAGGAGGGAGACAGGTCGATAGTTAGAAAGACAGGTAGGATCAAGCTTGCTGTTTTTGAGTAATGGTATAACTGTTTGAAGGAGGAGGGAAAGGTTCCAGAGTAAAGGGAAGATTTAAAAATGTTTGTGAACATAGGGATTATAGTAGGAGCAAGAGGTTTTAGGAGATGAAGGGAATGGGGTCCAAAGGGCAGGTGGTAGAAGAAGAAGAGGAAATCAGCAGTGACACATCCTCCTCCGAGACAGTGGAAAAAGAGTCAAGGAAGGCAGGAGGAGAGTTAGGAAGCGGTCTGGGATGTGAGGAGGAAACAGAGGGGATGTTCTGACGTATGATTTCCACCTTTTCCTTAAAATAGTCAGCAATGTCCTGAGGTGAGATGGCGGATGAAGAGGAGGCAGCTGAGGGTGGTCTGAGAAGAGAGTCAAAGACATAGAAGAGTTTACGAGGGTTAGACTTGTATGTTTTGATTAGTGAAGAAAAGTAGGTTTGTTTAGCCTGAAAGAGGGCAGAGTTGAAACAGGACAGCATAAATTTGTAGTAAAGGAAGTCTGCGGGAGTGTGAAATTTCCTCCAGAGGAGTTCCGGGGAATGAGTGGATGAACGCAGCATCTGCTTGTGGGAATTTAGCCATGGTCTGGGTTTAGATAGGCGAGGACGGCAGAGAGAAAGCAGGCATGCAGATCAATAGAGGAGGATAAGGCAAAGTTGTAGTTCCTGACCAGGTTGTCAGGGTCTGTAGCAGAACTGAGTGAGGAGAGGGAGGAGCGTAAAGTGGAATCAAGGGCTGGTAGATTAATAGAGTTCTGGCTTCTGCAGAAACAATGGACATATGGAGATGGAGAAGAAAAGCGAGAGAGAGAGAGATGAGGTGATGGTCAGAGAGAGGAAATGGGGAAATGGAGAAGTCAGAGAGAGAAACGTTTTTAGTGAAAACCAGGTCTAGATAGTGGCCATCCTTGAGGGTGCTAGCTGCAGTCCACTGTTGAAGTGACAATTTACAGAGAAAGTAGGTGTGGTGTTATGGTAAGTGTGTTTGCAAGGGGTCATGGTAAATGCATTTGAGATGTACTATATAGTATCAGCCAATGGAGTTATTCAACTGTTTAATAAAAAAGGTGTGTTTTAAGATGTGCCTAAAGGTGTAGGGAGATGGTGATAGTTGGATTGTCAAGGGAAAAGTCTTCCAGAGGTGGGGAGTGGGGGGTGGCGTAAGTAATAAAGGTTTTAGGTGGGAGATAGGTAGCTTTAATACAAAAGGATTTAGACAGAAGACATCCTTGAGTAGAACACAAGAGTCGGGTAGGTGTATAGCGAGAAATTAGAACTGAAATGTAAGAAGGGGCAGAGGAGTGTATTTCTGTAAAAGAGAGAAAGACAATTTTGAAAGTAAAACGGGATTTAATCAGAAGCCAGAAGAGTGATTTCAACAAGAGATAGAGATGCTGAGACAGATTTAGGAGAGAGTAAAGCAATTCTAGCAGCAGCAGCTGCAGCGTTTAGGATGGCTTTTATGGGAAACAGGTGAGAGGCAAGAAGGCTGGAAGGTAAAAAGTTGCAATAGTCAAAATTGGTGAAAATTAGGGCTTGTGTTAGAGTTTTAGCAGTAGAGCGACAGAGGAAACCAGGTTGTAGAGAATCTATGAGAGAATAGAAGATAAGAAAGTGGAGTAAGGCATATACAGTACAAAGTATTCAAGGAGTTTAGAGGCAAATGGCAGGAGGGAGACAGGGCAATAGTTAGAGAGAGGTAGGGTCAAGCTTTCTTTTTTTGAGTAGAGGTACAAGCGTTACATGCTTGAAGGAGGTGGGGAAGGCACCAGAGCTGTGGGAGGAGTTGCAATTATGTTTGTGTGTATTGGGATTAGAGTGGGAGTATGAGTTTTTTGGAGATTGGATGGAATGGGGTTAGGAGGAGATAAGCAGTGACACCTCCTCTTTAACAGGGAAAAAAGAGTCAAGGAAGACTGATCTCGGAGGCTCTTAGTAAGGTTAGCTCCATTGACAGATCTGTTCTATTGGATAAATCTAAGAAGAAAGGAGACAAGGGGGTTCGCTTGAGTTATGACACTCCAGTGGAACCCATGAATACAGAGGTGTCCACTTTGAGGTTTATAACAACTTATAACCAGTCTTATAGATCTATTAACAAAATTTTGAACAATCACTGGTCTATCCTCAAGTGTGACCCCCATCTAGGATCTTGTCTGCCAGCAAGAGCTAAAATAGTGTACAGAAAGGCAAGAAGCAAGAAGCATGAAGAGTCTGCTAGCCCCCACGAAACTTAGGTCATCCTTGTCTAATACTATCACTCCTAAGGGTCCATTAGGTAATCATCAGTGTGGACGTAATCGGTGTATTACCTGCAGGCATCTCCAGAAAGAAACGCTGATTGATTCTCCAAGCAGAGGTACCACATATCCCATCACTAGTTATATTGACTGTCTTAGCACATATGTGGTATATCTTATACAGTGTGGATGCAGCCAAAAATATGTTGGACGCACCACCAGAACTCTTGGCACTCGCTTCCTGGAACAGGAGAAATGTGATTAAAGGTCTCAACTCCCACAGTGTCTCCCACAGTGTCTCTCGACACTTTAAACTATATCATCAACAAGATCCAAAAACAATGACAGTAATGGGAATTGAGACCATTTCTCCTTGTACTCTAGGAGGCGACCGCTTCAAGACCCTCTGCAAGCGGGAAACCTTTTGGATCCACCAGTTGGGGACTCTTAGTCCAGGTGGATTAAATGAATGCCTGGACGTCAGTACATTAGTTTAAATTTAGTCCTTGGACGGCCCTTCCTCTCCAGGAGTTCTTCTGCATTCCTCTACTATCTTTTGTCTGGGTCTTTCCTTTCGTTGGCCTCTCCTTGTGTCGGGCACTTTTTTGTTTGTTTTCATTTTGAGGTGGTTCTTTGGTTAAATCCATTTATCATATATAAACTTTTATCTAAGTAGTTTTGTCACTATATTTACACAATCACCTTCTAGCACTCTTTTATATATATATTTTTTATATATATATATATTTTTTTATATATAATTTTCAATATATATTCAATTATTAATATATATAGTTTCACATACACCTTCACAGAGATATCACGTTCACGTTCACTAATATATAAAAATATAAATAATTATAGAATAGTTGTTAATAATTATGTATATTATGTCCACTTGGGATACACTTTTAAACACAAAGAATGTGCAGTCATTCACATAGATCTGTGATAGATTACATTATATATAATATAGTTATCTTAACACATCTTTATCATTTGTAGTTTTAACTACAATAATTTTTAAAAATACAGTTTGATAATATTCATTTATGAATTCATTAATAGGTATTTAGATAATGATTTTGAGCTGTCTATCTCTCCCCCCCTCCAGGTACCACCTTTTGACGTGGCATAAGGAATCTGTTTTCACGTTTTCAATATATTAAACTAATCCAATGGTTTGATTTATCCAGTGGGATAATATTTCCTTGTGGGATTACCTGTCCATTAACATTCTGATTTTTTATAATAATATATGTTTGAAGTTAAATAATTTGTGGTTTTTAATTATTCATTAGCATACTCCTTGAATTCTGATGCAAATTTGTTTTTGCCTGTTTTGTATTGTCCCTTATATGGGAATAGTATTGTTACATAAATAATTCATTAAGGGTCTATTAGGGTCTATATATCTTTAGTCATGCTAGGATATCATTCTTTATATATATTTATTTCTTGGTTTGGTATATCATTTAGGTATGTCCCTGCATGAGTTTATGTCTGATATGTTATAGGATATATAAGTCCCTTGGGTCCGGCAATGTCTAGTATTTAGTCACACATATAGTAATAACCAATCTCCTTCATGAGGCGAAATAGTTTTTTATTAGGCACTTTTAGAGTGTATTAGTATTGTGGACAATTGTATGAGTTGCAAGCATCAACACAGCTGATGAGGGGGTTCTGTTGATTAAGCGGCATTGGTTCGTGTATTTAAATAGCGGACAGACCCTCTCTCAGTACCGCCCTTTGAGAAAGTCACCCCGAGTGACGAAACGCGTAAGGGAGCGTCATTACGTCAGACTCACGCACATTACTTCCTCATAGAGCGTACAAGCGCATGCGATAGCACATACTCGCAGTCTCGCAGCTTGGCTAATTGGGCTGCCAGACGCTACATCAGCCCGAGCGATTCGCTCAGGTACTGGCCCTGGCGGGGCCGAAAGGTCTTCTATTCTCCGATGCTACGGAGGCTTGAGGAATACAGAGCCACACTTTCCTGAACTCTCTAAGGACGTATGATACCCGTTGGCCTTCTCTACTAGCTGGGACGCGGACCCATCCTGTTCCGAGACCGGACTGCATTAAAGACACAAAGCAAGAACCGGTGGTGGGTTATAATCAAACAATGCTTTATTACTTGTGTACCATTGTAGTGCATTTAACCACCCCTTACCCCCATTCCCTCATTAAATTACCTTTTACGCTTAGGGGCGTGCGCTCTCTCCTCTTTTTTTCTTTTAGATGTCATGTGGACGTGTTGTCCCATCTTTGAGGGGTCTTTTGGGGGGGGTTGGGGGTGTTTGTTTTTTGAGCAGCCGAAGTATCCCGTGCCACAAGTATCCATTTCATGTTTGGACTTGACAATTGAGGACTGGTTTATCTCTTTTCTTAGGTTATGTTGTTTTTTCTTTTTTTAATTATAAAATAAAGCATTTTTTTATATAATTTTATATGTACACAGTGTTTAATAAGGGTTTAGTCTTGTTACATTCCAGGGGGGGTTTTATGAGATATTGCAGCCATTAGTAATATTAATAGGGTCATTCTTAATTTATAATCGCTATGTTTCAATTCATACTATATAACACCCCCAGTTTTTATCAAATTTTAGATATATAGTTTTGATTTATAACCCAATGGTTCAGAGGCGCAGCTTTTTCCTTTTGCTTTGTTTCAATATATATATATATATATATAATAAATCTGGCATCTCTAGTCTTCCTTGACTCTTTTTTCCCTGTTAAAGAGGAGGTGTCACTGCTTATCTCCTCCTAACCCCATTCCATCCAATCTCCAAAAAACTCATACTCCCACTCCTTGGTGAAGCCAGTTTCCTGAAGTTTGTGGTTCAATACTATATCAACACCGCATGATCGATGATGTATATATACATCGAATATATACTTCTTGAAAACTAAATGATTCGTTTTTATTTCTGTATTACTGTACAGTAGGTCAAATGATAATGATCGCAAATTGAATTATAGTTATTTCTAAGGGGCTTATGTCCATAAATTCAAGGACCACCAATTTACTATATATATTATATATATATATAATATATATATATATATAATATATATATATATAGTAATATATGGGGGTCCTTGAATTATGGACATAAAGCCCTTAGAAAAACTATAATTCAATGTGCGATCATTATCATTTGACCTTACTGTACAGTAATACAGGAATAAAACTAATACATTTAGTTTATCAAGAAGTTATGATTCGATTATATATATATAGATATAATATATATATATATATATATATATATAATATATCTATGATATATTAGTAGAATATATTATATATGATATATAAATATATATATATGTATATATATAAAGAATATAGATATATATCGAATACATACTTCTTGATAAACAATGATCGTTTATCCTGTATTACTGTACAGTAGGTCAATGATACTGATCGAACATTGAATTATAGTTATTTCTAAGGGCTTTATGTCCATAAATTCAAGGACCACCATATATTACTATATATATATATATATATATATATATATATATATATATATATATATATATATACTCTCAATTAATTTAATTGACTAGCAAACAGTTACTGTAGTTATTTCAATAGTTTGAGACCACAGTCAGATTTGGACATTCATTAAGAAATTACAGATTATTAATAGATGTTTAAACAAATGAATCTACTTCACCAATTGCTCTCAAATTTCAAAGGTTGAAATACATTCTATGATGGTACCAATGGCTAGTATCCACATATATTTACGACAGTGTGTACAGCCGCGGCAGCTTTTATTTTAACAGTTCTCGGTTATTTTGCGGTTGCATTTTCAGAATTCCACGAGCTTCACCGCATTCATGCCACATTCATGCCGTATTCATGCCGCATTCATGCCCGCCGTCACCCGCGGTTGATCTGTTTAATGATAATGGTTCGGATTTAATTGGGTGTGCTTCTTCGCGTATCCGCCAGGTGGCAGATATTCATGAATTGTAATGAATTCTAATGTGTACACTACAGTACTGTACATGTGCTTCGGTAATGTGTCGACTTGCAGGTGTTTAAAAAATACTACAGTGGTCCATTGTGAATTGACCTTGGTACTGAAGAAGTTACAGTACTGTATCAAATTAGGCGTTTCATATTAAAAACTCAATGCAGAGTGTCTGGTGTTCTATTGTTCAGAGAGTTCCGAGATGAGTACACCGCCGCAGTATGTGTTCAAAAAGTCTGACATAACGTACACTTATTTAATATGGTCCGCAATTAATGCAGAAGATGATAAGATGGCCACAGTTGGTCAAATTTATCAATATTTTATCGAAAATTATGACTTTTACAAATTTTTACCAGATGTTTGTGGAAGCGTGCAATAAAGAAAAAGTTATGTATCGATCCGTGTTTTTTTCGTATTGATCCTGCAACCGGAGTTAGAGGAGGGTATTGGTGTGTTGCGCCAGGTTTATCCAGTATCTTTGATCATGGAGATTTCAAATGCGAAAAGTCATGGTAAAACTAACTACGAATCGTCTGTCTCAGACCAGCAATAGAACAGCGCCAGCGCCAGCACCGGCTTCCAATAATGGTCCGACCGTCAGTGAAAACCTGGTGACCGGCAACCCTTGCTATCTGTCCCCGCCTGGATACCTGCAGCCTGAGCAGGATTTCACGTACAGATACCAGCAAGCTTGCATATAACAAAAAGATTTCCAGCTTCATCAGCTGTCAACTACAGATGTAGCAGGTCCGCTGTCACCTGTCAACTACGTGTATAATCAAGAATACGGGACTGGTGGCAGTGGTTTGGCGCCAACCGATTGGCAAAGTCTATGGTGAGTGCAGCTGCCGTATTTTATTCTTTTTTTAAAATATCAATATCAATGCACAGTCAAGCAAACTATGTATCCCCGCTATGTCAGTCTCTATCTTCTCCATGCGCTTATTCATCTTCTCCATTCGCCTATCCATATTTAGCATGGTCTCTAAAAGAAGATCGATTTTTTCCACCATAGAGTTCTCAGGGATATCGACACTGAACCCATTCAGCATTTGGGCTAACGAGCTGGATCTTGTGCTAGGAGTGCTGTGGACATCTGTATGGATGGGTGCTGGAGCGGATGAGATAGGGGTTCCCAGGAAAGCAGCGTCGTTGATGGGTGCAAGAGAATGTGTCCTGGGGGTTCCCTGGAGAGCAGTGTTGCTGATGGGTGCAGGAGAAGGCGGCCTGGGGGTACCCTGGAGAGCAGCAGCAGCGTGGAGTGCAGGAGAAGTTGTCCTGGGGGTTCCCTGGAGAGCAGCGGCAGCGTGGAGTGCAGGAGAAGGTGACCTGGGGGTTCCTTCGAGAGCAGCGGCAGTGTGGAGTGCAGAAAAGGTTCCCGTCTGTTGCTTTTTCTGAACGGCAGGCACGGCAGAAGAGAGTTGGTTCCTGCGTCCGTAGAATTGGGGTCGATCCATGGATGCAGATGGTGTAAAGCACAATGCAGTATCTGGACAAGAGCAAGTTCAGAAACAGATCAGAGTGTGGTAGGCTATGCAATTTGAGTCACCTTTTATACACTGTGTCCCTATTGTGATTGAGGTGATTGAGGTGCAGGTGTTAAAAGTGGGCATACTGTAATGTGCACTACAATTTTTTTTCACGTGCATGGCAACGAGGTGCAGGGGTTAAAAGGGGGCGTACTGTAATGAGACTCATTAAAGTATAAATACACCATCCATTTTGAATACACATCGACTAACCATCGAATATACATTCTTGTGCTTGTATTTCTTTCTAAACGCAGCGATGCCTGTTAAAAAGATTTCTAAGGATCTCAGCATGAGAATACAGGATATGTACAAGAGAGGACACCGAACTTCAGATATTCAACGCTGGTTAAGAACTTCTGGCCTCGTTGTACCAGCAGCCACCGTGAGCTATCATGCCCACGGTAAGGCCAAAAATGTCAAGCGGACACCAACTGTAACTACTGCGTAAGTAAAGTGTTTTCAATATATTTTCTTTACCGTGCAGTACTGTAATAGCACTTTTATTGGTTAGATGGCTTATTGTTTTTAACAGAACCATTTTCCTAGCAATTATTTCAAATAAAAAATTGTATGTTGCACCTCTTTCCTCAATTATCATAACTACATTTTTACATTCTTATAATCAATTAATTTAAAGACACCCATTCTATTTCAAAGTGAGTTGCAACTCTTTCCTTAATTATCACTCACTTCATTATTACTCATTATGACTCACACACTCACAACCCCCCATTGCAGTACAGTTTACTGTAAACAGTATGACACACACACATAAAGTACCAGTAATATTATATTATAATTTATTTCGCTGTATATTTATATAACTATATTATATATATATCGATATAATCTATATCGCTGTATACTGTATATAACGATATTATATATATATATGAGGAGATAGTATCTCGATGATAATGTATATCGCTGTATATATATAACTTAGTAGATATATATATATATATATATATATATATATATACATATATATATATATACACAGTGTTCGACAAATCACCCAAAAGTCTACTCGGCCCAACCAAAAAATGCGACTCGCCACCTAGTCCCGCCCCCAACCCTAGTCCGCCCCAACCCCACTAAAATAAAAATAAAATAAAATACAATAAATCCTAGTCAGAACAACAGCGTTTGGTGGCATAAAGTGGATGATTGGTATACATGAAACTGACAAGGAGTCAATTGTTACAGTGTGTGTGTGTATGTGATGTGTGTGTGTGTGTATGCGGTGTGCTGTGTGATGTGGAATGTGTGTGAGTGTGATGGTTGTGTGATGTGTGTGTGTGTGTGTGTGTGTGTGTGTGTGTGTGTGTGTGTGTGTGTGTGTGTGTAAATGTCGGATCTAGAAATAAAAGCCAGGTGTGAATGACTAGTTTCCTGAACCTCTTAACCAGTGTATGGACGTCCCGCTTCACAATATTTAAAGCAGCAATCCCGCCTGGGATCTTACCTGATCCGCAGTCCCTCAATGTCCAGGTACCCTCATTCCCGCAATGTTATACATTGGAGGGGAGGTGTTCCCTACCTATCTTTTGGGATAGGTGGGGTTCCGATGTCTTCCGTGTGAAGCTTGAGTCAGATCTGGAAGAAAGCAGTATAGGTTATTTCAGTGTAGTATAGGGCAGTTAAGATATAGGGTAAATAAGAGATCCAGATCCAGAGTGTGAGAGAGTGTGGGTGACAGAGAGAGAGAGAGAGAGAGAGAGAGAGAGAGTGGGGGAGAGAGAGAGAGAGAGTGTGGGGGGGAGAGAGAGAGAGAGAGAGAGAGAGAGTGTGGTGGACACCATTGACTCTAATGGTAGCGGAGGTCCCATTGTATCCTATGGCGGCGCCGGCCAATGCATTTCCTATGGAGGCGCCGGCCATATTGATTCTAATGGAGGAAAGCCACGTGGCTTTGAAACGGCTAAGTCCTAAAGTGTGTAAAGTTAAAACCTATATCTCCGGTTCTGTGAGTACCAGAGGGCTGGGATTTCGGTCGCATGTAGTCACTGCTCCGGCATGACTGCATGGCGATTTCCAGCCCTCTCCGATCAACCAGACGGAGTATGGGCAAATGTGAAAATTGTGATTTCCTCATTGACTTCAATGGCGGAGTTACTCCTTTGAAAGCCTATAGCGACAGAGCCCATTGATTTCAATGGAAGAGTGAAATGCAGTGATTTCTTTTAGCTTATAGCGGAGAATCCTACATTAAAGTTAATAGGGGATTTTAACTTGTTTTTTGTATCTCCGGTTCGGGGGGGGCTGATATTTGGCCACTATGGCAAGGGTCCTCCGGGATGAGGACCTGGCAAATTTCAGCCCGCTCAGACCCACTGAACGGATTATTTTAATATGTGTAGATATTAAAGAATATACTGTTTTGCAAGGCTGGTATAAAAGGCCGGGAAAATTACTGGCTCTGCTTTATGTTAATGTTCAGGAGGGCGACCCTTTTTCTACAACAGCCCCCCTGATCAAAGACTTGACAACTCTGATTGTGTACAATAGGTCAGAGAAACGCAGAGCCTGAGTGGTCTGTAAGTGCCATAATTCACACTTACAGACAAAAGGGTTTCCTGACCAGGTACAAGTCTGGTAGACTTTCAGGCGCCCAATGTTAGGGTATGGGGCTGAAACTCGATATAAACGAGTGTAAGCCCTATACCCAGTGTCCTTTGTGATATCTTCATTTTAACCTGTATTGCTGAATGAATTGCCAATCCTGTACCTGATTGCTGATTGTCCAACCCCTAAGTAAGTGCTATTTCTTGTCTGTTATTTGTATCATATTGTGTGTTCTCCTTCTTTAAGGAATAAACTATATTTATTATATCTAAGTTGTGTTCAATTCAACCCAGATATTTTGTGTATGTTATAACCTATCACTAGCTACCGTGACACTATCACTAAGTTGTTTTTTGTCAGTAAGGTAAACAAAACATTATTACTATTATGTATGAGAGTAAGGGAGTGCTCTTGAAGAAGAAGCACCCACCACATATTGGACAATTTTAAAGGCTTTTTTTTACCATTAATTGCAATAAAGGAATGTATTTATTTATATATGTGTAAGGTATATTTTAGTGTTATTTTCTGCATCTTAGCGCTTTATGGAATTTTTATGTTTAGTACACCAATTACCTTGAAGGTATGTCCCAAACTCAACAGAACCTGCTATGTCCATAAAAAGATTCAACTCCTTGTTTGACTGAGATTTCTGCCCCTAATAGGGTTTCCCATTAAACTTTTCAAGGAAGCTGTCCCAAATCATCAAGATTTGTGAAAGACGAATATCATGATGTGAAAATATTACCTCCACTGTCGCAGACGCTAGTCTCCTAGAAAAAGTTCTCCCTGTTCGCATAATTTTACAGGTGGAACTTAGGTGACAAATAGGGGACTGCAACTGCTTTAAAGTGATTTTCTTACGAACAAGAGACTTGCTTACTAATATCTTCAACTTATATTATTTATCTCCTTGCAAACACATTTTTCTTTTAACAAGAAATACAATTCCCCCCCCCCTCAAAAAATGATTACCTGTTTAGGAGCTTCAGATTTATTCACAGCCATTGGGACATCGACGCTTCAAACATCCTTACTTCCGCCTCAACTGGTACATTCTTCCCTCTTTTAAACCAATTTAAGGCAGTGACAACCAAATATTTAGATATAGATCTTTCATACCCCAATTCATCTCTGAGTGTAATGAGATGCTTTGTCTAAATTGATCATCATGTGTAATTCATAAGTTACCCCATAACACCTGAAAGGTGTTTAAATAATACGCAACACTTACTCACTCTTTTCCTTCACCAGGATAAAAAAAACAAAGGCTTCTTTTTTCTTCTCCCCTGGTACCAGCTAAATATTTTCCATGGGAAAAAAGGGAGAAAATATATATGTATTCTCTTTGCTATGTTTTTTCCTAAATAGCAATTGATAAACGCAGCCTCAGAGGCCTTGTGGGATAAATTGTATCTATAAATGATTTAATCTGCAGTTGCCACCGCTGATCCCTGCATGCAGAATCAATAGCATCCCTCAACTACAGTAATTTCTCTCTGGAGCCCAAACTACAGCCACTGAGGATGGTGTAGCAGACTTACTATTATACGCTTGAGGGTTAATTAAAGTTTTTAGAGAGTTTAGTAATTATATATTAAAACATCATGTTCTGTACTACAGTAGAATCACTGATTTGGTTAAGAGTAACCCCACAAGTGTCTTTATAGTAACCCTAAACCAGGGGTGGCAAAGAGCCACAAAAAAAGCCAGGTTTTAAAGATATCCCTGCTTCAGTACAATGGTTCTATCAGTAGATAAAGCAGGGATATCCTTTAAACCTGATCTGTTGGTGGCTCTTGAGGACTGAGTTTGGCTACCCCAGCCTTAACCCAATCTATTCCCAGCTAAATCCACTTGACAGTTAAGATGGACCTGCTCCTCAGATGCCCCCTCCACAGGCTGAGCTGCAGATAGATTTTACTGGGGATCGTTAAATTGCTTACTCGATCGCCCTAGGCATTCATCAGGAACCAGAGTTGTCACTGCAACTGCTGTCTGAGTTGTCACTGCAGCACCCTTGTCAGACATCTGACAAAGTGAGAATATGATGCAAGGAGGGGGGAGGTCTGACAGAACAGCACTGGGATCTAAGCAGCCATTTTAAGTCAGCATCCATCTTAGGTGCCTGATATTGTTATCCATTTTGAGTTTTGTCTGCATGAAAGTGGAATGAGAATGGAAGTTTGAAAGGGATTTTGTTTTGCTTCTCCTTTTTAAGTGATAATAAGCTGTTCAGCTAACCACAAGACCTTGAAGATGGGAGAAAAGCGCCAATTTTATGAAAATAAAATATAGATAACAAGCACATCTCGCATTCCGAGGGAGGTTCCCAGGGTTATGTACACCCTTTCTCAAAAATCTTGTATATAGAGAAAAGGTCACCGGCCTGTATAAGGTGTTATTTCTGAGTCATTTCATTTTTAATATGAATCTCATAGTTATGCTATTAACTCAATGTGTCCATATTCATATTTTTTTTATCTTATATGCTTACGTAATGACGCACATGCCACTCTGTTAAGGGGGCGTGGGCTTAGTATTTTGGGTATAAATAGGGCCTGTATGCCAGTATGTCGTTGGGGGAGTTTTATTTTGAAACTTCCTTCTGTGTGCACACGTACACTGAAATAAACTTATTTGTTATTCTGCAAATAATCCTCAGATGTGGTTTCTTTATTCACACTTTTCACAGATGGCGCTCCGAATAGGAACCCAAATATACCGGAAGCTGAGCATTTGAAAAAACACTCCTCGGTCACTCAAACCTGAGCGCTCATAAGAATCACGGTAAAAGGCACCTTTTTGAGGAAAGCCTGAGTTTAAAAGTTGTTTTAAGTGATGTGTAGAGAGATGTGTTTTGGAGGGTGTCTCAATCTGGGTTGACGGGTTACCTCGCAGTTTCAAATAAGTTTATTTGTCTGTTCCTGTATCCATTTTAAAGGGCAAAAGTTGTAATGTTTTATTGGGACTAAGGTGAGAGTCCCGTTAAAAGTTTTGGTGTTTTGGTGATGAAGGTGAGTGTACTGTATGTATGCTTAAGGGATTGTTTTCAGATCGTCCTGGGTTGTGATAAATATTTTTTGTTGTCTGAGCAGGAAGGGTCCCTGATTATACATTTGCTCTGTCTTGTCATTAACATACCAAGTGAGTTTATTCATGGATATCTGTTTAGAAGGTCTTATCTGTATCCATGTTATAAAAGTATAAGGTTTATCAGGACTGGGTTGGACCCGCTGAAGTAATTCAAGTTTTTTCTTTGGTATAGTTATGGTGAAAAAATATGATTGGGGAACAGTCTCGTGACCTTATTTGCATATTTACATTATTCAGAACAAAAACATGCCAAAAGAGTTGTACGTAATCAGCTTGCGCTGATTATTGTATCAGGAGTATTGTACAGGTCAATTAAATGTTATTACTGTAGCAGGAGAATAATGGGAGACCAAAGTTCTCAAAATTTGCCGTTAGAGGTTGTGTGTCTGCAAACAAAAATAATAAAGAATGGATACAGAGAACAAGAAGAGACAATATAAATATGTTTTGTTGGCCAATGAAAATATACATGCAAGTTCAAGTTAAAAAACACATGCAAGTCCCAGTGCAGGCGAGTGCATAAAATGGCATTTTAGTGTTCTGGTTTTTAAACACCTGAAATTGACATAATAGCACAGTAGCACAGTACTGTACACATTACAATTCATTAATTTCATTGCCTTTAATTGCACACAATCCATAAAATTCAAACAAAGCAACCGCGATAAACACGTGTGCCTGAGGTGATTGGCCGCGTTCATGCCGCGTGGAGTACAGCAGCGCACACGAAAACGACACCGTGATTTGTTTCAATAACGGCCACTGCATCTGTAGCCAATAAGAAATGAATTTGAGAATCATGGAATATGTTATAATAATACTGTTGTGAGCATGAACCTGATGTGAATTGAATATGCATGGATAAAAAAGAATGTTTATATGTCTTGCACAAACCATATAAATGACAAATAGACCCTGTATAATACTTTGCTATATTTTAGTATTAGAGTACTGTCGCTAAATACAGTAGAAGGAACGTATGTCACTTGTTCCAGATCATCCAACCCCAATGTACCTACTGGTATTTTTTCTAAACAGGATTAATACTTATTTCTTTTTTCTATGTGTCTCATGCTCAATTTCATATACGTTTTAATGGATCAACAAGAGATTTCTTTAAAGAAAGAAAAAAATATATATATATACCTTCTGCATGGATACAAACGCACCACAGCCCACAATAAGTATACACTTGCTCTGCAAACTGTGACTGGCAATTTCTGTAACTGAAAAGCAGTTATTGTACAGTAAATGTTATGCAGTGTACATAAATGTATGAATACATGTAACCCTTAGCAAAACAAGTTCTGCAGCAGTTGTACGGCATGAAAAAATGATCAAACATTGCCCACTACAGTAAAACAGTATGTTTGCAACATACATTTCTATTGTTGCACTTAAGTGGAAGTTGTAGTATGGATGTTAAGTAGCATGTTCTCAAAGTCCTTACTGTTCCTTTTTTATTTTGTATTTTTTTAAACTATTTATTTAATAAATATATATATTTTTAAGTCTGAAGTACTTATTCCCATTATCTGCTATTTGTTATTTATATGATTGTCACGTGTA